>LIEC01010567.1:34104-150981 GCA_001925005.1 Drosera capensis | reverse complement strand
ACTACGCCAGATCCAAAACTAACAATTTTGATACAAACCCAGATGAAAAATCAAGACTTTGAGCCGATTTTAAAAGCACCCAAGTCCAGAAAACACAACAAACCCTAAAATTCTCAGATCCAAAAGCTTCAACAAAGGGCAGAAATCACCAACAAAAGTAGTTACAATACTCCTCCGATCACAAAACCAGAGAATTCAGACAAGAGGACAGAAATGAGGAGATGGGCACTGAAATTGAAGCTGCAAAGAGCTTTGAAAGGGTTCTCCCAACACCAAAAATGGAGTCGTTTTCAGTTCCTGCTAAAATTTCAAGGGGAAAATTGAAATCCCAGGATCCAAAATACTTCCACAAAATGGGTATCAAACTGTCAGATTATCAAACAGAAGAAACCCTTATGATTTCAAAGGGCAAGACAAGACAAAATGGCACAGATCTTGAAAATTGAAGAGCTAGCTAGCTAGCAAGTGACTTGAGTGGTTGAGTTCCCAAGTTGAATGAAGAAGAGGGGCTTGCTTGGAGGTTGTTGGATCTTTGGTGAATCCAAGTTGAAGAGGCTACAACTACAAGCAAGGGAGGCTGGCAACACATGGTCCACATACATGGAGAGGATAACAATGGAAAAAGAACAATATTGTGTGATGATGAGAAAAAAAGAAGAGTTTTTTTGGAAATGTGACATATGCTTTGTGTTAGTGGTCATGTTTCAATATGGTTAATAGGTCTCACACAATGTCCCATGGAAAACAACAGTTTATACAGTTGAACAGGATTAAAGGTGTCTAGCAATAATTTTTGTATGCAATTATGCTCTCTCTTATTCTCTATTTTTTCAAACTTTCATTTTATCTTACAAAGTATTTTCACATTAGTTCCGTTCTTCCATATCTGTCATTAATTCTAGTTTTCACTCTTCTGAAGAGCACTATTAGACCTCTTTAACAACCTGAACACTTGAGCGACAAAGACCGCAATAGTACATTAAACGGCCAAAACGAGATATAGATAAGAGTCCAGTGCTATTATCAAGTTCTGATCGGGTAACAAGAAGCTTGATCACAAAGTTTACTTCAATTCCATCGTAGCTCGAATGACTACACAATTGAGGAGGAAGAGATAGACGGCACTCTTTTAGCAGCCATGCTCTCTGCCTCATCTTGGAAGAAGTCTTGAAGCGCAAGCATTCTAATGGCGCTCGACTTCAAGGCCTTGATCGCGTCTGCTGTGGATAAAGCGCCGGCAACTGTTGTTATCACGGGAATCTTATATGCAAGAGCCATCCTCCTCAACTGTCGTCCGTCAATCTGATCAAGGGCGTCTCCTGAGCTCGTGATGACCATCAGCTGGATCTGTCCATTAGTAACCATGTCACCCGCGTGTGGCCTCCCCTCATGCATCTTTAACACCGGCTCCACAGGGATGTCTTCTGATTCAAGTACATGGGCGGTACCAGAGGTGGATACGATCTTGAAACCAAGATCTATGAAGGCACGAGCGATCTTTGGAAGGTCACGCTTGGTGATATCATTCAAGCTCAAGAATACAGTACCTGATAAAGGAAGCTTCTGTCCGGCGGCAATCTGTGCTTTGGCAAAGGCTAGCGGGAACTTGTAGTCGATACCCATGACCTCTCCAGTACTGCGCATCTCAGGGCCCAAAACCACATCACAACCCTGGAACTTCTCGAACGGAAGAACAGCTTCCTTGACTGATACATGTCGAGGGATAACCTCCTTCGTAAACCCAATGTCCATGACGGACTTCCCAGACATAACCAGGGAAGCATACTTGGCCAATGGATGCCCAATGGCCTTGGACACAAATGGCACTGTCCGTGATGCACGAGGATTAGCCTCGAGTATGAAGACCTCCCCAGAAGCCGTAATAGCATACTGGCAGTTCATCAGACCACACACATTCAACTTCTTTGCCAACTTCTTCGTCCAAGATCTGATTGTTTCTAAGCATGAGGAAGGGACGGTCTTGGTAGGCAATGAGCAAGCAGAATCACCGGAGTGGACACCAGCTTGCTCGATATGCTCCATTATCCCACCAATCACGACATTGCCGTAGGAATCAGCCAGGGCGTCAATATCAATCTCAATAGCGTCTGACAAATACCTGTCGATCAAAACAGGCCGCTCTGGATCCACCTCCACTGCATTCTTCAGGTATGTAACAAGCTTGTCGTCACTGTATACTATCTCCATTGCCCGACCACCCAGAACATAAGAAGGTCTTACCACAACTGGGTAACCAATCTCTGCTGCAATTGCAAGAGCATCGGCTTCACTCTTGGCAATACCGCCCTTTGGCTGTTCAATTTTTAGCTCATTCAGAATGGCGTTGAACCTCTTTCGATCCTCAGCAGCATCAATTGAATCTGGTGATGTCCCCCAAATGCGAACTAAGCCAGCCCCACTGGCACTAATAGGCTTGAACTCATCCAAGTACTGCTGAATAGGAAGAGCCAACTTCAATGGGGTTTGCCCACCAAATTGCACGATGATTCCATCAGGACGTTCTAGATCAATAACATTGAGAACATCTTCAACTGTGAGAGGTTCAAAGTATAGACGATCACTCGTGTCATAATCCGTTGATACAGTCTCAGGATTAGAGTTCATCATGATTGTCTCGTACCCAGCTTCCTGCAAAAGAAACAGAGAAGATTGTTATGACGTGAAATTTGGAACATAACTTGCGAAATTTATTTAAAGGAAATACAGACTTTAAAGCTGAATGTTTTGGTCTCAATATTGCACATAACGATATGAGAAATTCTGAACCGTACTTGACAAAAAGTGTGAAACGTGACATGAAGAAGCAAAGGCATAAAATGTTTCAAAGAAAAAAAAGAGGAGGCCTTGACAACTCTCAGTCTCATCCCATCCTTGGGATGATGGAACAACAGTCCAATGCGGGTCAAACCTCAAGATAACGAAAATGAACATGGTTAACAATATGATAGGAGATATTTTCTGGGATCTTCAAAGGATGCATGAAACTGAAAAGGGGTAAAGAATGATCCAATGCAAACCTGAAGAGCAAAAGATGCGTGGCAGCAGCAGTAGTCGAACTCAATACCCTGACCTATACGATTTGGCCCTCCACCTAAAATCAAAACTTTCTTCGTTGTAGTAGGAGAAGATTCACACTCAAAATCATACGACGAGTACATATAGGGAGTATTGGCTTCGAATTCTGCAGCACATGTGTCAACCCTTTTATAAGCTGGGGTAACACCCAAGGAAATTCTCTTTGACCGAACGTCTTTCTCATTCGATCTAGTGGCATAGGCTATCTGTTTATCACTGAAACCTCTCCTCTTCAGTTCAAAGAAATCCTCTTTGGTCGTATCAAACAAGCTCCAAGACATGAGGTGCTGTTCGACATCAACTAGTTCTTTGAGCTGCGTGAGAAACCACTTATCGATGAAGCTCAATGCATGGATATCATCAACCTTCATCTCTCTCTTCATTGCAGCATATATGGCATGAATACGATTTGGATTTGGAACTCGAATGTTGTACTTCAATTGATCCCAATCCCACTCTAACTCCTTGATCTTTGCACAACCCCACCCAGAATAGCCAAGCTCCAGTGATCTAACGGCCTTTTGGAAGGATTCCTGGAAAGTGCGGCCCAACGCCATTGCCTCTCCCACAGATTTCATCTGAGTAGTTAGTATTGGCTCGGAACCAGGAAATTTCTCAAAAGCAAATCGAGGTATCTGCAAGACAAACAAACATACAAGTCAATAGAAGGAAAACTATGTGAGTTAATCCATGACACCCACGGCTCAAAATGATTCAGTTCACAGAAGATTTTCATGCAAATATCGGAACATTGGGTGTTATACCAACCTTTGTAACCACATAGTCAATAGAAGGCTCGAAGCTAGCCGGAGTTATCTTAGTTATGTCATTAGGAATCTGATCCAAAGAATACCCTACTGACAACTTAGCAGCCATCATGGCAATAGGAAAGCCAGTAGCTTTCGACGCCAATGCTGAGGATCTTGACACCCTAGGATTCATCTCAATGATCATCACCTCCCCATCCTCAGGATTAACAGCAAACTGAACGTTCGACCCACCACACTCAACCCCAATCTCCCTGATTATCGCCACCGAATAATCCCTCAGCCGCTGATACTCCTTATCCGTCAAAGTCTGAGCCGGGGCAACTGTGATAGAATCCCCCGTATGCACACCCATGGGATCGATATTCTCAATGGAGCATATAATCACCACATTATCAGCTAAGTCCCTCATAACCTCCAACTCATACTCCTTCCACCCCAACAACGACTTCTCAACCAACACCTGAGACTTCGTGCTCGCAGCCAACCCCGACTTACATATCACCTCGAACTCCTCCCTATTATAGGCTATCCCGCCTCCTGTCCCACCTAACGTAAACGCAGGCCTAATGATCAACGGAAACTCCCCAATCCTCCCGGCAATCTCAATACATTCATCGATTGTTGTCCCAATGCCAGACGGGGGCGTCTTCAACCCGATCCTCTTCATCGCATTCTTAAACAACTCCCTATCCTCTGCCATCTTGATCGCCTCAAGCTTCGCTCCGATCAGCTCAATACCGTACCTCTCCAGCGCACCGCTCTCCGCCAACTCCACCGCCAAATTCAAGGCCGTCTGTCCCCCCATCGTCGGCAACAACGCGTCCGGCCTCTCCTTCTCGAGAATCTGCTCCACAAGCTTCGCCGTCATTGGAGTAATATACGTCCTATCAGCGAGATCAGGATCAGTCATTATCGTCGCCGGATTCGAGTTCACGAGCACAACCTCGTATCCTTCCTCCTTCAACGCCTTGCAGGCCTGCGTGCCCGAGTAATCGAACTCACAGGCCTGCCCGATAACTATCGGCCCTGCTCCGAGTATCATTATTTTCTTCAAATCCGTTCTCTTCCCCGTTCTCAGTCCCTCGCCATCACCCGCGGCGGGGACCGGTGATGTCGAGGCTCGAATCGGAGCTCGGAGGGACGAGGATTTGAGACATTGAGGGTTGAAATTGGGGGTTTTGAGAAACGAAGAGAGGTTTATCCGCCGTTGAAGGACTGTTGTTGTGTGGTGGGATTTGAGGATGGTACGATTAGGGTCAGGATTTTGGGGTGAGGTGAAGGTGGTGTGATGGTGAAGTGAGTACGCCGCCGCCATTGATGGATGAAATGCGAGCTTGGAGGCAAAATCGATGATGGTGGAGATGAGAGGGTGAATTTGGGGGTTAGGGTTTACACAGTGTGGGATATTCTACGTTTCTTTTTTCATCTGTGGGGTTTACACATATGAAAGTAATGTTATTTTATTTTTGGGACAATTATTTGAGGTATGGATATTCTAAAGTGCTTGATATCGAACTCGTTCTCATTCGGCATCAATTTGGACAACCGCGTAATCTTCATCTTTGTTGCATTTCATTCTTATTTGGTTTTACATATATCCATATCGATCATATGCAACATTGTTTCAGGATGAGATTTAAACTCTTGAAATTTTCAAAAAATATATGTGCACGTAACTTTTTCGTTTCACTAATTATGTTTTGGAATGGAACTCGTGGGTATGTTACATGGCCATATTGGTAACTCAAACCATGTAATGAATGATGAATTAGTGAAAACTTGATTTTCATTCTAGACCCATATGTTGAATTCCAAAAACGAGTAGGTTGTTGCCTGTATGATGTGGTGAACTCAGATATTTGTTCATCTGAAGCTTAAAAGATTTTGATTTCAAACTTCATCATTCCAAACATTCGTCAAATTAAGGGTTAGTCAAGCAACTGTTAATCAAACATGTTCAAGGATTCTACAAAATAATTACTTGTTAAAATCAACATGTAACTCATAAACTTAAGTTAATAATATTGCTTTTGACTTTATGTAGCTCATAATTTTGCCATTCAACCATTATAATAAACCTATCACGTGTTTCAAGAGGTGAAGAGCGAGATCTATAAAACATTGAGTCTGTTATAATGCACTCCATCCTATATCAACTTTCGACATAATCATGGAATCTTAATTCGACAAATATAAAAATAAGATATGGGGAGGGCGAGTCTATGATCATATATCCATCAAATGGCTAAATCAAATTATCTAATAAAGAACTCTTGAATTAGAAACAGTTTATTATAAATCGCAACATCACGCCCTAATAGCCATAGGCATTGCGTAAATAGATGTTGAAATGTGCTCAATAAGTTTGAAGGCTTGGTTTTCAGATTGGTAGGTAGGAAGCTTGTCTATGCCCATCAATGATCGAGTTAGTCGTCAACGATCAACAACGAAACACATATATATACACAATGGAGGATACCTAACTGGTTCTCGTGTGCTCAGATCATCACGTTGTAATTAATTAGCTCAAAGACGAAGAGGTTTGTTCAATGAGTTAAGAGTAGGAAGGTTTGCTCTGTATATTAATAACCCTAAGGCATGTTATGCCAGTTAACGATCTGGAGTTTTAACAAATGTAATGAAAGTTCTCTTCTGCCAATGATCAATTGGGAAACTCAACTAATAGTACTTTCGTGTTTGGTACTTAGCATGAGATTTAGAGCTATTGTTGAAAAACAATCTTCAATAATGATCCCATGAGAATTATTTTTGCTATAAATACTTTCATAGACCGATGGATCATCCATTTATAAAAACTTCTAAAATACGTAAAAATATGGCTTTTTATTTGTTTCTGTCGTGGCTTAATCTGTGTTTGCTGGAGATGCAAGGGCCTGGTGACCTTGTATCTGTCTTTGTTTGTTTTGGAAAACAAAAAATCTTCAAACTTGGAGGATTAAAATTATCTCATACAATGTTCTATAATTTCAACTTAAAATATTTAATCAAAATATCATGAAAGAACATTATTTAATGTTATTTTGTTTATGAATAAAAAAAATACTGATATAATCCCTTTAAATAATGTGTGAGGCGTGACTAGGCTCAACAACAAAAATAGGGGAAACACATTCATTCGATCACATATTCTTCACACAAGTGAGAAGAACCAAACCCAGAATACCAAAAAATTAATAAGAAAAAGGAAAGTGAAAATTCGGACCATCGATTCCTCTTCATCATCCTCAGATTCAATCTCCTCGCCCTCGATTCCTCGATCGATCACCTCAAGTCGCGGTACGATTCAATCAGATCATTTAACGCCCAAAAATCTATTGTTTTGTATGGATGGATTTGATGTACCTGTGAGTTAATCGGATTAGGGGAATCGGCTGATTCGATCGCCGATTTCGTCGTGCTTGTGTGTCTGGATCGTGAGGCTTGAGCTCGATGGGGGTTTGATATTGGGTTTTTTTATATACAATTTGGGGATTTCAGCGGCAATCTTCATTTTTTTTGTGTGTGTGTTATTTATAAGTTAAGGGATATGTAAATTTGGGGATATACGTAGTGATGTTAGTGGTTTAGCTCAGTGGATTTAGCGGTGCAAGTAAGAGTCTGATTCGACAATGTTGAGGGACAAGCTCTACGAAAGTCTGATTTCGTAGTGGAAGGTTAAGGATGTACTTAATAGGCATGATAACAAGCTCTCTCATGTGAATGTACTACATGGGCTTGAAGAATGAGTATTGCTAAAGCCTTGTAGGATTGGAACTCGTGACCATTATTCACACCTGTCCTTATACCATGTATCAAGAGCTCAAGCATAGGCAGATGATTATGGAGTATAATCTGCTTCATAACTTATGACGTTATTGGTTTAGCAATAGTTACCATAGTTCAACAGTCTTTTCCGTCTGCTTGATTGATCAGAAGAATGAGTTGTGTTGGTAGCACGGCTGATTGTTTCCCTCTACCTATTTTTCTCTAGTGGGAGGAGGTAAATTGGTTTCTGATGTGTTGGATTGGACAAATTGTGCTTTTGGAAGTTTCTTGAGTTTGGTTTCGCCTCCAATGGATTTTTGTGATGTTAGCTAATCCGAGTTAAGTGTGCTTATTGGATTCGGTAATCCTTCCTGTGTATGTTTTATGGTTCTTTTTTTGTTATTTTCTTCTTTGGTGTTTGAGGGATGAGTATAGTGGAGTAACTGACATATTTGTCTATGGCCAGCTGTGGTTTTCTGAAAGGTAAATTGAAGAGACTGTTTTGTGCAGCTGAAGAATGGCGTCTATGGTAGCTAAGGCAAGCAGCGGCCAGGTGTGTCCTCCTATGTTGAATCAAGAAAAAGGGAGTCGGAACAAGAGGAAATTTCGTGCTGATCCTCCTGCAAATGACGGCCCCACTAAGACCCTATCATCATCAACTCAGACTGAATGCCCATCATATGGGTATTCATCTGAGAATTTTGAGACGAATATGAATCATGTGCACATTGGTGCTTGTGATATATGTGGGGTTGCGCAAGATCGTTCAGAAGCCTTGAAACTTGATCTTGGATTGTCAAGTGGCTTGGGGTCATCTGATCTGGGAACTTGCCGCCTCAACGGGGACTCAGTAGCTCATGAATTTCATGATGCTGATTGGAGTGACTTAACCGAAACCCAGTTGGAGGAACTTGTTTTGAGTAACTTGGATGCTATTTTCAAGAGTGCTATCAATAAAATTGTTGCTTGTGGCTACAGTGAAGAGGTAGCTACCAAGGCCGTTTTGAGGTCTGGCCTTTATTATGGTTGTAAAGACACTGTATCTAATGTAGTGGATAACACTTTGGCATATCTTAGAAACGGACAAGAGGTTGATTCTTCGAAGGAGCACTATTTCGAAGATTTAAAGCAATTGGAGAAGTATATACTTGCGGAATTGGTCTGTGTTCTGCGAGAGGTAAGGCCATTCTTTAGCACCGGGGATGCGATGTGGTGCCTGCTATTAAGTGACATGAATGTTTCTCATGCATGCACAATGGATTGTGATCCTTTGAGCGGGTTCTTCAGTAGTGAGACTGCAAATGGTAGTACATGCACTGCCCTTCATCCGGAAGCTAAAGCTGAGTCCAATGCAACACAAGCGAGCCTTCCAAGTCCCTCCGTGCCTGCTCCATCTAATCCTTGTAAAAATAGATCTCAGCTCGACCTGGATAAGGTTTCAAGGGTTGCAAGGGCCAACAAAATCAAAAGTTCGCTTATTGGGTTAGCCTCGGGGAAAAATGGCTCAACTGCCTCTTCCATCCATATGGATAGACCTTTTTCTGCCGTGGGATCCTCACAAATCCCTGCCTCGGAAGAAAAGTTTGTGGCCAGTAGGAAGATTCATTCTGATACTTCTAAGAGAGATTCTATACTTCGACAGAAGTCTCTTCATCTGGAGAAAAGCCACCGAACATATGGTGCGAAAGGGTCTTCAAGGTCGGGGAAGCTCAGTGGTTTGGGTGGCTTGTTTTTTGATAAGAAACTCAAATCCATGTCTGATTCAGCTAGTGTCCATTTCAAGCATTGTTCCATAAAAATAAGCGACGGTGCTGGAGTTGACGTGCCTCATGAGTTTGGGGCCCTTAATCTTCAAGCCAATTCCCTGTTCTCATCGTCCACTTCTTCATCACTGGATGCGCCATCATCCCTCAGCCCAAAATCTGTTCAAGCTGTGCCCATGTTACCAAAACCCGAAAACTCACTGGCAACACCTGTCGGAAATTCTCCAGCTTTAATACCTCTGCCAACTGATACAGATCTGTCATTATCACTTGCTACTAAATGTAATGTATCACCATTGCACGCCAATTGTGATAGTGTGGCTTCAAACTGTAGCTGCCCTGAGATAGATTTTGATTTATCCCTGGTTAAGTGGGCACCTCAGGAGAAGAAAGCTGAGCTGATCACTAGTCTAATACCTAGGGTGCAGGAATTGCAAAACCAGCTTCAAGAGTGGACAGAATGGGCTAATCAAAAGGTTATGCAAGCTGCCCGTCGGTTGGGTAAGGACAAAGCTGAGCTTAAGGCGTTGAGGCAGGAGAAGGAGGAGGTGGAGAGGCTCAAAAAAGAAAAACAAACCTTGGAAGAGAACACAATGAAGAAGCTTTCTGAGATGGAAAATGCATTGTCTAAGGCCAGTGGACAGGTTGACCGAGCCAATGCTGCAGTTCGGAGGCTTGAGGTGGAGAATGCAGCGTTGAGACGAGAAATGGAAGTTGCAAAATTGCGAGCTGCAGAATCAGCTGCTAGCTGTCAAGAAGTCTCAAAGAGGGAAAAGAAGACGCAGATGAAGTTTCAGTCGTGGGAAAAGCAGAAAACCTTGTTTCAGGAAGAGCTTGCTGCTGAGAGACGTAAATTGGCAGAGCTAAAGGTGGAAGTAGAGCAGGCTCAAGAAACACAGCTTCAGCTTGAGGTTTGTGCATCCTTTACCATTTTTTCTCCCTTCCTCTCTTTAAAAGCAATTAGTATTTTTTAGTGTCGAAGTATATAAGTAGCTTCAATCAGAGGTCAGTGCCGATTCATCCCCGTGGAAAGAACATGCTAGTAGATGGTATTCTGAAGTCATGTTTTTAAGCGATCCTAATAATGTTGCTGTCATGGACATCCCTTTTGTCGCTATGAATTATTTTGCTGTCATGAGCACCCTTCTGTTGAGGGATGCCTTGATTACAACTTACAAGATCAATCCTCAGATGGAAGAGCCTCTGGGTAAGTGAGGTAAGAAATTACGCAATTTGGTTGTTTATCATAATTAAGTTGGAAAGTGTAAAATGAAGTGAAGTTTGGAAATCAGAGATGCAAGTTTTTGTATAAAATTAGAATTTGTTGTTCGTAGTTTTCTTGTTAAACCTCCCCCTTCCCGAAGGCATGTGAGCTCCTATTATTTTGAAATCAAGCGGGATAAGTTACTTGAAGGTGGTTCAGCTCTCCCAAAACTTGTAGCTCATTTACAATATCCTTTTTTCTTTTTATTTTTCTAAGTCCGTGCTATAGACTTCCTTCTGGATATATCATTTCTTGTACATACAGATCGAGCTATGTGCAGGTCTCAGGACGGTAAGGAGAAGCTTTTCTTTTCTTTTCTTTTTCCTTTAGATTTACTGAAGCACCAGGAGCTGTTGAAAACACGACGAGGATCATAAATGGCATGTATGACTGTGCACATGACTTGTTGATTCTTTTCTTTTGTGTATCTGCTGATAGTATGCAGGAGGCTCCATGCGCACTCTGAACTTCTCACTAGCTATTTGAGGACGCATATTGCAAGGAGTGCTATTGATCTATTTCTAACTTCAGAAGATAAAAAATGTTGCAGGCTAGATGGAAACAGGAAGAGAAGGTGAAGGACGAAATGCTCACACAGGCAAACTCAACAAGAAAAGAGAGAGAGCAGCTTGAAGCATCGGCAAAAGCGAAAGAGGATGCAATCAAATCCAAGGCAGAAATCAATCTTCAGAAGTATAAAGATGATATCCAGAAGCTCGAGAAAGATATATCGCGTCTGAGACTCAAGATGGACTCTTCAAAGATCGCAGCACTAAGGAGAGGGATTGATGGAAGCTATGCGAGCAAGGTCACAGACCTCAAGTTCCCCACTGCGGTGAAGGAATCACATGCCTTGTATCTTTCAGTGATGGAGAATGAACTCGATGACTTCTCAGGCACAGGAGGGGTAAAACGGGAAAGGGAGTGCGTAATGTGCCTCTCGGAAGAGATGTCCGTTGTGTTCCTTCCTTGTGCTCATCAGGTGGTGTGTACGACGTGCAACGAGCTTCATGAGAAACAAGGAATGAAGGATTGCCCTTCGTGTAGGAGCCCTATACAGCGCCGTATATCAGCACGCTTTGCTCGCCCATAAATTTTCATGGCATGGGTAACAGGGTACTTGTGTGTGATGAATAAGCGCTTGAGAGACTCCTTTCTTACAAGTGAATAATGCATTTGAAGCATCATGTTCAAAAGCTTAGACAATGAAATTTCACTATAAAGATGAAGAGTTTGTTGGTCCTTGTTATCATGGTCATACCTGTATTGTCTCTGATTGGAACTGGCTAATATATGAATGTAACTGTTGCTTCTGTGAATACTGATTCAACCTGCTAGTTGTGATCTTGTACACCTACTCTATCAGATCTAAGAATGTTGAACGAGGGTTAGAGAGTCCAAGGAACTCGACTTCATAGTCGGGGCACTCACTTAGTTTATCTTTTGAGATTCTTAGAACTTATGTCAAATTTTTGCGTAACCGAAAGTCATAGCCTCCGTCAAGTGATCATACTTTACTACTGATACGACACATCCGTAAAACTACTATTTTCTATATCCATAACACTCAACCTAAAAAAGTGATTAAGGGGAATCAAACTCGACCCACTCGAAAACAATTGATTGTACGAAATGTTAGTCATGCTCTACTAATACTTAAATTATGTTTCTGAAAATTAACAAGCAAAGTATGTTTCTCGTTGTTCACCATCGACCACCAAACTACAACCACAAGCCGCTCCCCCGCCGCCTCTCGCCACCGCCACGCCACCGTCTCCCGCCTCTCACCACCGCACTCTCCTCCTCCATGTCGTCTCCTCCCAAAATCTCCGGCGGTGGATTCGAGAGCTACGTGGTGGTACACAACATAGCGAAGCGACACAACGTCGGAACCCTAGCTCGCAGCGCCACCGCCTTCGGCGTCTCCGAACTCATCCTCGTCGGTAAACGTGACTTCAACGCCTTCGGAAGCCACGGGGCGACCTCTCATCTCAGATTCCGACACTTCTACTCCCTCGCCGATGCTCGCAACTTCCTCAAGGTCAATTTTAACAGAAATGTGTAACGTATATGTTTATGTGGAGTCTAGTTTGTTTGATTGTGTTTTGATCTGTGTTGATGATTGGTGGTGTTGTGTAGGAGAGGGATTGTGATATATGTGGAGTGGAGATTACTGATGATGCTGTGGCAGTGGATCGGCATCCGTTTAAGAGGAGTACTGCTTTTTTGCTTGGTAATGAGGTTGGTGTTAGGATGTAGGGAGCTTTTATTGATACTGTTTGTTGTTCACAGCGTGGTTGTGGACTTATGTGATTGTTCACTTGTGTTCTTATTGTTGAAGTGTAGTTTAGTGTGATTGGCAGGAAAGAGGCCAGAAAACTTATGCAAGTTTGGTAAATGGTGCTATAGTATATATGTGCGGCCTCACACTTAAATGAGGTCCTGATTTAGTTATCTAAGAAATGACAGGTTTCTATGGTTGTCTCGATAAGGGCTACCGGTCCTGCTTGAAGCCTGATATAGAGGGGATTCACGCTTTTTTTTGGGGTTCCCCCTCAGTATGGGCAGCCCTTACTCCATTACTGCTCGGTTGTCTTCTATGATAGATATACAATCACGAGTATAGGGTATTCCGTCATTGTTATTGAGTTTCAGAAAATTTATCCACATCTCTTTATAGTGATGTTGTATTCCTGCTATATTTATTAGCACAAAAAAATGTGTCTACAACTTTCTTTGCGTGACTTTTACAAGTTCAATTTACTGATGTCGGCAATTGAGTTATTGCAAGATAGCTTAAAGTTTCAGTGTTAGCAAGTTAAGAATATTTTCCAACGCTCATCATCTGTAGTTATATTCCTGCTGCTGCATGTTCCTTGCAGGGAACTGGCCTGTCAAACAAGGAATGTGAGATATGCGACTTTTTTGTTTACATTCCACAATATGGATGTGGAACTGCTTCTTTGAATGTGACCGTCGCAGCTTCAATAGTTCTTCATCATTTTGGTGGTATGAACTTGATCTCATGCTTGCTATAACAGTATATTCTGTTATGACGCTTCTCTGAATTTTGAAATAACAATGACGTAATTTTCCTTGCAAATTTTTTTCCGATGCACATTACAGAAATGCTATTTTGTTGCTCTCTTCTGTTGTCAGACGAGCAATTTTCTGAAGAAATTGCACGTGAGCTACACCATATCCCTTGGCAACTAACAAGTTTCCATCTTTAGTTTGGGCAGGGTTTTCAGAGACTGCCCGTGAGGGCAATAAGTTCAATGTAGCCGAGAGACCTGCCAGACAAGTGAGGCGAAATTACTGTTCAGACTTAGAGGACTCTATAGTCAAAGAAAGAAGAGCCAGGAAGGAAAGTGGACATAACGGACTCTTTGAAGAAAGCACAACTGACGATTCATGCGGTAACCTTCTGGAGGCTATATTTGATGATTAGATGCACAGAAGGAACATAATGCTTCTCTTGGTGCTTCTCTCCATTCAGTAACAACGTAGCTGCTCAGAGCCTTAGAGGCTTGATCATGGCTTGTGGGTTGTCCATCAGATTCTAGGTAAAATAGACGGCAGAACCTGGATCTGGAAATGCGCTGCATGTCAGTTGGAGGATGGGCCATGACCTTCCCATTGTAATCTCGACAACATGTCGATAACTTATATGCTCTGTGCGTTTATGTTTTACATTCTTTCATATTAACAATTACAATGATTGTACTGAAGTTTTAGATGGGATCATTACTAAAATTTGAGTAATAAAATTTCGTTTATATTTCCCAGTAATCAGTATTCATTCTTTCTCATGGCACACATGTAATATTTAGAGAAAAAATTACAGAATCAGAGGGGAACCTTGGGGTGAAAAGAGTTCTGGATATCTGAGGTTCAAGTTTCAAGAACAGATAGCCGGTGCTGCCGTGCGTGATTTACTGCATTTATGTAGGTACATTGTTCTCCTTTTGAATCTATTCTTAAGTCACAAGTCTTGGGGGATTCAAGGTACCTGTGTATCAAGCGCGACCACACAGGAGTTTGAAACGATCCAAGGTACAATGATGTTTATCCTTTTGGACAGTCGGGCTTCTTCTTTTAATGCTTTTTGTTGAATGGCTTGTGCTAAGTTAACTTGAAACTTGCAATGTGATTAGGGTTGCTGCTGATCGCTGCGGTCCACTTCTTGACCTCTTTCTTCACAACATTATGTTGTTCTCTTAGTTTATTTTCTTAAAGCTACTCCGTGGATGGTGTAATCTCATAAGTTGAAGCATCTGTTCTTTGACTTCTTCCCTTCCGTTTGTTTACTTGTTTATTGTCTGCTCATGACATAGTAGCAAAATTTAGCCAACAACATTTGGTGAAGACTTTATTCAGTCGACTCTACTATAAGGAGATTCATCCCATTTCATTTGTTCTTGTAAGTCTTATGGCTTTGGCCAAGAGTATATGATCGATTATGTTCTGCTTTCCCTGCTTAATTAATTCTTCCAATTTTGTGCAGATCGTTTCATTCCATTCTTAGAGCTCAAGTCGCATGGAAAACGAGGGAAAACTCCTTCGTGGATTGGAAGATCAGCACACCAAACACACTTATCTGGATCCGAATCATGTCAACACTCAATGATGTTGATTTGCTTAGCCAGATGAAGTTTCTAGCATCAATGCGTCATCCATGTCGCATGCCGCTTTCTTTCTTTTATTCATTTGTGATTTCTCAATACTGAATTTCCGTTTATGCTTGGTGATGATCAAGCCTGGTCATAAAGTCAAGTTATAAAGCACTTTGTCTATTTGTAGGGATCACCAACTTCATGAATGTCTTCGAGCAACAGGTCAGCTCTTGTCTCTTTCTTATCTCAGCTTTTATTTCATCGTGGTTTTGCCAATTTCATCTGCTAAGTAATTGCACAATCGGACTACACTATGGCTTGGTATCCACAAGCTTATAATGAGATTGTTTAACGTTTCTAATTGAACAGCACGAGCTGAGGCTGGTCTCCTGTGAACTTTTTTTCTGTTGTTAAAGCGCAATTTCTCATGCTGTTGCTGCTGTCACCGATCTTCGGACCGTTCCATCTATTGCTAGATTGTAATATTTTGTTGTTGTTTGATTTATTTTGCTAGATGCCAATGTTATCTTTTGCATTCCTGAAATGCAATGAAAAATTGCATAGATCTTTTTTTTTTTAATTGGAAGATTTCCTTTTTCTTTCTGGGGATTGGCAAATTGCGTTTGTTCCTTTCCAGCTATTGCAGATTCCAAATGGGTGGAATGAGGAGTTGGTACTTTTAAATATGACCTCAACGCGATCCAGGTCACTTGTCAGCACAGATACTCTCTTTTGGAGCAGTTGGAACATTGTTTATCTTGATAACAACCTGTAACATTCTTGGGTAAGCTGACATTAACCTTTCCATCTCCCAACCCACATGTCTAAACGACAACGGCATGAAGTTAACAAATACAACAATGAATTACCCGATTTGGTGGAGTTGGTTCATATACTCATTGTAGCATCAACGTCCTGCGGTGAGCTGGGCCCTTTTGTAGTTTCCTTGCGAACCATGTCTCAATATGATGTTACCAGTTAATTAACCAGGTAGGTATGGATTCCCGTAGTGATTCAATGACATATTTCTTCTTTATCTTGTCCCTGGTCCTGTTTCATTTAAACGTGTGAAAAAAGTTGAAAGGAAGCCTAGAATGGAAAATCATGACCTACTCTCCTACCTTTTTTGGTTGATTGGACTGAGATTGTATATGTATTTGTCATGCAGACACCTTATGTGCTGCGATGCTGGACAAATGAAATCAACGAAGTCTGAAGACAACGCCTTTCGTAAAGAAGTGTTGCGTCTGTATTTATCACAAGTGAGGAAGATCAAGAACATGAGTTCTAGGTTACAATGTTTGATATGGAGACGACCAAAGCAACGAGTTGTTTTAAACAGGCTTCGGAGGTCAAGATCAGATTGTGGAGGCAAAGAAGAATCCGACAACTGCAAGTCTAGTGTTCATCTCATCGTCCAATGGCCAACGTTCAGTGCCTGTTAAACCTATCCGGATTGCCACGTTGAATGCTGCTTTGTTCGCAGTAGCTTCTGCAGTTCAGAAGACAATAGTCCAAGAAGAAGGCTCTCCCCTGATGTCTAGAAAGAGCTTCCCTAGAGGTATTCTTAGACCTTCTCATCCTTTCGATGATTGTCCTGAGCCGAGGAAACCCAGCAAATCCAAATTGAGGGTTTCGATTTCCCGAGAATGAGAGCTCCCTTGCACAAAGCCAGTTACATAGCTCGATTCAGCATGAGGGAAACATATTATCATCTAGGAACCATATGAGCGATCTAACGGTGAGGTCCACTATGTTTCCCGTTCAGTGGTAATCTAGATGGCTTGAGCTGCAGCAGAGCTGTTTTGGATGTTCTCAGAGAGGTCGATGCCGATGTATGGGCTTTGCAAGACGTCAAGGCTGCTGAAGAACAAGGGATGCGACCTTTATCTTATCTAGCTAATGCTCTTGGAATGAAGTACGTTTTTGCTGAAAGCTGGGCTCCGGAGTATGGTAATGCAATCCTTTCAAAATGGCCGATCAAGAGGTGGAGGGTTCAGAAGATCCGCGATGATGAAGATATCAGGTTTCATGCTCTTAGTCTTATCTCATCCTGTATTCTTTTATCATGATTATTAAAAGAATCGTGAGCTATACGAAATGAAGTTACCAATAATTGAGCTGTGAATTAGCTGTGAACTAGTCCTTGAGTATTTCTAGCTGAGCTTCATGTCACGGCATTAGATTCTCAAGACCCGTGCGGCACTTAAGCTACTCTCAACCTTCGCTTTAGCTCAGTCTTCTCTAACGTCAAAATGGCTAAGTAAGAACTTGTAAAGAGAAATGGAAACTCAGAACAAGCTTTGAGAGGTAAACACGTTGTATTACTCTCGGGTTTTTATGGAATTACAACTCGTGGAGGATTGTGGAGATGGTTTGGCAAATGAGCCAAAACATCTCCTTATATACAATTAGAGACTCTTCTTCTCCTAGAGTTTTTTAGAATAATCTACAATAATCTCTAGTTATGTAAAAGGTTCTAGAATTCTACAGAATTCTCCAGAGTCTTCCGCGCGTTTGGAGAAATCTCTAGAACTTGGGCCTTTTTTGATGGGCCATTCTCTTGGGCCATCATCATTTTGTCACGGGTTTTACTTTGGGCCTCACTCCAAATTTTGGCCCGTGACATTCAGAATTCCTATGAATATGAAGCTTGTGCTTCCTGGGCAAAGTTCTGAGGTAGTAGCATTTGGCATGTGGGCCGAGAGATGATAGAATGAGTAATCCCATCAGTAGAATGTACAATACGAAAATTTATGTCAAAATTGTTAATCCGACCAGTCTGGCTGTGTAATTTCTTGGTATCCAATCCATTTGATGCTTTCTTTGACAAAATGAATTGTCTCATGCCAAATTATGAGACGATGTGAAGTTTCCTGTTTTAAAGGACAAAATAAAATGATGAGACCATACGCCTTGAGGCAGAGACTTGCATCCTTATTTTTGTTTGGTATGCTGAATACAGGAACGTGCTTAAGGCTACAATAGAAGTTCCATGAATGGGAGAATGAAGGCATACTTCAAGGTGATGAGAATTGTACCCAACTTGACTACCTAGATGAGAATTGGCGGGTGAAACAAATGAAGGCGATACTTCAGTCGAGTGAGGGCCCCCACATCTTGGCAGGAGGTCTCAGTTCTTTGGACAGATCGGATTACTCGCAGGAGAGATGGAGTGATATCATCTAGGTGATGCTTGTTTCATTTCACTGACGATTTCTCACTAAAACAATAAAGGATCTTCAGAAATGCTGAATTTGTTTATTTGAATGACTAAACGTTTAGTACTACGACAAGATTGGGAAGCCGAAACCAGGAGCTCAAGTGATGGAACTAATAAAAGAAAGAGGCTACCAAGATGCAAAAGTCTATGCTGGGGACTACGAGCCTCTGGTTATCATCGCCACAGGCTAGAGTAAGCTCCTTCATTCTTGCATTCTTTTTTTTTCTCGGCTTAGGTGGTGGAGTCTGTCTGTCGACCTGTTAAGATAAGGGTGTTCAGGTTGGCGAATGAACCATTCTACAGCTTGTTCGGGTTGAGGTTACTCTCCCTCTTTCTTTTGACTGTCCTCCTCTTTCGCTTGATTTGTTCCTACGTCAGATGTTAATGACGGTAACTTTTGTTGATAATTTATGACAGAATATAACTAAATTGCAATGCAACAGGCGTGCAGGGGACTTTGCAAGTATGGTACTCGGGTAGACTATATTCTGTCATCTCCAGACTTGACATACAAGTTCGTTCCTGGATTGTACTCCGTCATCTCGCCCAAAGGCACATCTGATCACCTTAATAGTTAAGGTCGATCTTGTTCGCTCAGATGACGATGTTCATGAACATCAGACAAGACAAGCTACTGGTCCAAGGCAAAGCAAAAGGCGATAGAAACCATTGGCTTATGGTTCTCACCCGTTGTTGTTCATACATAGTGCAGTGCTGTTAGAAATTCTCGAATACGAATCTAGTTGCCTTCTTCATTAAAAATAAAGTAATAGATACATCATCTGGGTATGTAACCGACCTCGGTATTCAGGGTTTAGCCGTTATTTACTGTTAGAGTTTCGTTTCCATATGTGCCTGTCGTATTCTTTTTCTCCAGTTTCTCACGGAGGCATAGGAGATTCTCTTGATTCCTATAGACATGTTTGTGCCTGTAAATTTCATATGAAATAGGTATATATATATATTCATATGCAGTCCCTTGTCATACGCTGCTTCGGAACGACAAACCTTTCTTCAATATGTTTTTCGATAATGATTAGTTATCTTTGGCTACCAGGGGAAGTTGTTCGGAACATTCCATGGGTTCCAAGGGGCGCATTTCTTTCTCGTTTGCCGTCAGTGGCACGACTATTATTATTAACAGTTCAAAGTGCACATTAATTGACACATGACAAAGCAATTCACACACAAGCATCTCGAAAAGATAACCAGTAACATGAGTGATTCAAAGAGCTGTCATGAGAAAAGTCCGAGCAAGACTGGTCCCAAACAGTTCAAAGAGCACATTAATTCACACGTGACAAAGCAATTCACACACAAGCATCTCGAAAAGATAACCAGTAACATGAGTGATTGAAAGAGCTGTCATGAGAAAAGTCCGAGCAAGACAAGGTCCCAAACAATAAGGATATTACTGCACCCAAGTGAGGGTTATTTCTTTTTAATCTCATAATAATTATAATATTATTATATTTTAAAAATTTATTTTAAAAAAATATATAATCAATCAAATTAGGATACAGTATATCTATCATTTTCTCTCATAAATGCTGTCGTAAATCCCACTATCAAGAAAAAATAATATATTTTTTTTATTAAATTTTATATAAATTCAACACACATAAAATCACGTATTGATCAATTTATGACATTTATTATAGAACGAAGGAAATATCATTCATAAAATTCACTAAATATTGATAATAAAATGAGTGCATCGTTAATGTTGCATCAACTAACGTTATTTTGTAAAAGTAATAAAATATTTCACATTTCACATACTCCTTTCGTTTCATAATTTAAGCAATATTCACTAAAATAATGGGCCACTTAACGACGGAAGTGTTCCATCGTAAAGTGGAAAAACTGTGTCGCAGACGTGTATAACGACGGATTTTGCGACGATAAATTCCGTCGCAAACAATGATGTTGCAAAACAACATTTCTACGACGGATCCGTCGTAATCATAAATAATATACAACGGATTGACTTTTACTAATGGCAAATCCGAACCAAATCCAAATCAAAATTCATACCCAAATCAATCATAAACATCTAATATATATACAACTGAACATATATCAATGACCGACTAATTCGGGATGTCACTGCTCCGGAGGACATGAATCATCGTCCAAACCCCATGGAAATCTAGACACATCACTCCCAACCGCACCCTAACATGTGGAATCGGGATTCGCGCCCATCTGTCTCATCAAAAAAGCAATTTGAGTCTGCATCCGCTCCATGGTCTGCTGCTGGGTGAGACCTAATGCTGCAAGGAGTGATGCTGCTCCAATGATACTCCTAAGTCACGAGCAGACTATGACTGTGACCTGAAGATATTAGATAGTTGACTCTTCGGATAGAACTGATTGACATGTGACCTAATCCCGTATATCCTTCCCTTTGTGGTTTGATCACCTCGATGTATGTCTGGGTAGTGGGTGCTGCTGGGAGGTCTCCGGATCCATGGAAGAGTCGACCTGCGACTTTTGATGCTAAGTGAATAGCTCCAAAATGAATCCTCCGAAATTCTTAAAGCTAAAAAAAAAAAAAAACAATACGTAGTAAAATAAATAATAATAAGAAATTTATCCGAAATCGAGTAGCCGTCTCGTTAACCATGGGAATGCCCGCTAGTGACTTTCTCCCTAATATTGCCCACAACATTAGGAGTACCCGATTTTTTATTAGCCTCCACAAAAATCTCAAGACTTACTATTTTTATGAGCACCCGGTTTTTTATGAGTTTCCACAATAATGCCTTCGTCGCCTTTCTTTCAAGACTTAACTACTAAAAAATATTACAATTAATTAATTTGACATATTTTGTATAATAAATGATGTCTAATAATTTAACTTTAATATAAATACTTACCATTCTCTATGCGACGGCAAGGGTAGAGACACAACCCTGAGTGTGTGTTGTTTGTCTCTGAGATCGATTTATGGTGTTAATTCTTGATCTCTGCTGGATGTCAACGGACATGTCATATCTATCCAGCAGTCGAAAATCAACATCGACACTGATCCAAGAAACAGGACAGTCTTTAATGTCGTTGCAGCCCTAAAGAATGAGTCGAACTTGTACACTGAATCGCGCATACGCGCATGCAACTTCGTCTCCCAAGCTTCACGTACTTGACAATCCAAGAAAAACTCCAAGTAAATAAAGTCTGCAAATAATAAATTAGAAAAGTTAAAGACTATATATAAGTACAAAAAATTAAACATAAATGAATGAATTAAACTTAAACAAATACCCTCAAAAATTCAAACATATAATCACGAACAACAGCGGGGACCTCTCCAAATTTCATCCATGACTACTCATAGAAAGCCTGAAATGATGCAACAGTCCCTCTAACTATATCACCGTGATGAAACCTACAAATGATTTGAAGTACGATAGTGACATTAAGAAAAATAGAAAGAAAAAAAAACATGAAAAGAAATCATAAAAATTGATATAAACAAATGGATTGCCAATGTGTGTCTCGACGTAAAGGATTGCTTGGATTAGGATCTCTGTTCTGTGAGATCCACGAGAACGTCTATTACCACCTCTAGAAGACTGCCCGACGGTAGATACGTATGCAGATGATTGTGATGTTTCTGCTAGCTCTAGTAGCTGATCATCACCGACGACCGGGGTCATGATGTCAAACTGATGAGAGGCATCAGACTGTAGGGCCCGTGAAAAGATGTCCAAGTCAGAACCGAAACCTCGATCCATGCTTCTCCCCTCACGGGGGATTGAAGCTCGATGCGATGCTGAGCCTCCACGAGAGGCTCCACGCCTGCCTCTAGATTTGTTAGAAGAAGACATCGGAAATAATACAAAACCTTTTAGCAATATTCATTTAATATGAATTAATTATTATAAGTTCCAAACTTATGTGAATTTTATATTTTGAAAAACACTTTTAAAGTAGGAAAACCTTTATTCCTCTTCTTCGTTATCCTCTCCATCATCATCATTCTTCGTTATGTTCTCACTAGTTGAGTTGTTGGTATACAACCGTTGCAATCTAAGAGTTAGCCGAAAATACCGCAAAACACTCACAGAAGCACGACCCTTAGATCTCCTCTTCTCCTTATAGCGGTCTGCATTACATATGGAGCATCCTTCCAATCCCATAGAATCGTTCCAAAACAATATACAACCGTTACAACAATAATCAATCTTCTCTACAGGTAGATGGAACTCTTTCATGAGAGACTTGATGTCGTGCATCCCGTCCTTCATGATACTATCGGGAGGGCACACGTCCTTCAACAGCTTATAAATTCCATCCATCGCTTTATGAGGTAGATTATATTCACATTTCAGAGTAAAAAAACGAGAATCAACGGCCAACAAAGACAAGTTACAACCATCGTACAGAGGAGACTGCCTTCAACATGTCAAAATAATACTTGGATTCATAAGGAGGACCCCTCGTCATATGCACATTCGTTTGCAGTCTCGGTCTCTTCATAATATTCTGGTGAAAAAGTGTCAACTAGCATGCCCTCAAAATTGTTCATGGGCTGAGAGACATTGGACGGACTTACAAAATCTGCTTGAGGTACCAGAGCCCTTTGTTGCAGTGATACACCCAAACATAATAATTCTTCCTAAATCCCCTAGTAATTAGATGATACTTCAAATCATCCACCGTTTGAAATCTTCCGTTATTGCATTTTGTACAAGGACACCTTAAATGTCCCGTGAAACCACCCTCGTTGTGTTGAAGAGAATTCTATACAAACTCTTCGATCCTTTCAATAAATTAGGGATTCAAGTACTGTCCATCCAATCGTTCATTCATCCAATATCGATGCAACTCCATATCAATCTAATTTCTGTATTAAAATCAATATCAAGCATAAATTGATTTATAACATTTGGATCATTTTGCAAAATGATCCAACTTCTAACTTAGATGTAACTTCTAAATTGATTTATAATAATATGCATCCGAGTAATATAAGATAATATTTGGACTTATTTTGCAAACAATATATCAGGAACATGAATTATATTACTTGCTCTAATACTGGATGAATATTGTCGAATGTGATCATAGTTTATGTATTAGGGGAGAACTTATATTACAAAAAGTGCCAGAATATATTTTGTTGGGTGTTATAACCATACAAAATTATATATTTTACATAGTTCAAAGCTATCTACTTATTTTGTTGGGTGAAAGCCTGATACAATCAAACACAAGCCATGCTATATAGTCCGATTTGAGCAAGAGAACACCACCACTATCAAAGTATATTCTTTATCTAATCTCACAATTGTGACAGTAAATTCCACCACTATCAAAATATATTCTTTATTAATCAAATTTCATACAAATTCAACACATATATAAGTCTATATATTGGATTAAATCTTTATCTATATTTTAAAACGAATGATACCTGTTTTTCCAAACGCAACTTGTACACTTGATTATTTTTTCGTAGTTGATATTCACACTATTTTACGGAATATTAATCGTGAAATTCCTCACGTTTCATATACTTTTCAACCGAGGGCAACTTGCACACTTTCACATAGTTTTTTATCTACAAGTTAGCTTTTCAAATCACTATATAAATCGTAAACTAGGTGCATGCCTTAGTATTTCCAAAACAACTACACAAAATGGCAACTACTTGTTATAGTTCAATGATCACTGGCTTCATCTCATTGTTCCTTTGCTCCTTGTTAGCTTCTCAGAGCTCGTCTGCTGCAACAGCCGCAAAGCATTATGTTGATCACGCCAAAGGTGGCGAGGAGCAAACCCCGCTTGCCAAAGGACTCGAATGGGCATTCTATGACAACTCTTGCCCACAAGTTGAGACTATAATCAGAAAACACCTCAAGGAAGTGTTCGAGCAAGATATAGGCTTGGCCGCAGGCTTGCTACGCATCCACTTCCATGATTGCTTCGTTCAGGTGAGTTCACTCTGCATTTTGTTAATTAGTTTTAAACATCGTTCGTAAACACAGTATACACGAGAAAAGGTGTAACGTTGATTAATGATCAATTGAGACTTTAAGACCTATATGATAACAGACACGTGATATATGTGTGTGTAGGGGTGCGATGGATCAGTGTTACTCGATGGAACAGCCGCTAATCCCAGCGAGCAGCAGGCGCCACCAAACTTGAGTTTAAGGCGAGGAGCTTTACAAGCGATCAATGACCTTCAAGCTCTGATTCAAGAGGAGTGTGGTGATCAAGTCGTCTCCTGTGCAGATATTGCTGCCATTGCTGCCCGTGACGCAGTCCACTTGGTAAGAAGTTCTCATCGACTGAGCTTTCCTAAACAAAAATACTTGCTTTTGTACCTGATGAAATCATCGAAGCAACGTTTTTCTAGTTGACTTTTGTAAAATGTTTGTAGTCAGGGTCACTCGTGATAAATGACTCATCTTTAACTCATATATGTTACATCCTGTTAGAAACTCGGGACTGTCTTGACAATAGTCTTTTTTTTGCCTCGATTATTCTTTACAGTCAGGAGGGCCGAAGTACCACATCCCTCTAGGCAGAAAAGACAGCCTAACCTTCGCGACACAAGCAACGGTCTCAGCCAACCTGCCATCACCCTTCAGCAACGCCACCAAAATCCTCACGCTCCTAGCGACCAAGGGCCTCGATGCCATCGACACTGTGGCGCTCTCAGGTGCCCACACCATCGGTTTATCCCATTGCTTCTCGTTCCTCCCTCGCCTGTACCCCACCCTGGACCCGACTCTGGACCCGACCCTGGCTGCCAAGCTCAAGATCGTCTGCCCAACCAACACATCAACCAACACAACTAACATGGACTCACTCACCCCGAACACATTCGACAATAAGTACTATGTAAATCTCGTGGCTCGACGAGGCTTGTTTACGTCGGACGAGGATCTGTTTGTGCAGAATGTGACCAAGGGGATCATGGAGAGCTTTGCCGAGGACGAGGAGCTGTTTTTTGACAAGTTTGTTAAGGCCATCATCAAGATGGGACAGGTTGGGGTGTTGACGGGCACTCAGGGGGAGATCCGTCTGAACTGCTCATTGGCGAATGCTGCCGGTGCTGATGGGAGTGTTGCCAGCGACGTGGTTTTGGAGACCGTGGTGGACGATGCTGAAGGTGTGCCACTCAGAGATGAACTCCAGTAGTTGTTGGCTTCATCTGCTAGCTCGGATACCCGCAAAGGTTTTTGTTTCAGTTTGGTCGCATAATAAATGGCATGAATATTTTGGTGTTGTTACGACTTCTTGTTTAGTAAGTCATGGTACACGACTCTATCTGTCCAATGAAAGTTGTAGAATCCGTTGGAAGAATGAAAATAACCTGCAAGCATGTAGACCAGGTGAACTTGCACTGAAGGAACCAGGCATATTTAATCGTAGTTTTGGTAGGGAACAAAAAAAGCAAAGACTTCGAGGGTGACAAGATCGAAGGCAAGTAATACAATATGCATAATCTAAGAAGAACATGGTTTGAAGAATCGTGTGTGGTGGGCAGAAATGATTTTGTGGTATGTTTCCACCACTTCAAATGAATCATCTCGTCAAAACTCTGGTCTCAAAATATGCATAAACAAGCATAGAAAAAACCAGAAGTTCCAAATGCTGTCCTTCTGTAAACATGATAGCATCACATTTCCAATTTGCAACCACAAACATGACACATAAGAAAATTTAAGAGGCACATCTAACGGGAATCCAAAAAAAAAAAAAAAAAAAAAAGAACAGGAGAAGGGTCGTTACAGGGCCGAGTAAAGAGAATTTAAGGGACGACGCCTACACATACAGATGAGGATAGAATTCTCCAAGGCATTCCTGTATGACAGCATTTCCATTCCAGAGAATCAAAGACAACATACATATAGCAAGCAAGCATCTGCTTCCACATGACCGAGTCAAAAAAGATCCATGTTCTCAACACAAGATGATCAAGACATAAGCATTGAGGATTAGTGAGGCAACATATCATCAAAAAACCAGCCGCCAGGGCGCGGGTGCTATATTCTGATTTTATTTATTTATTTATTTATTATTTTTCGGGGTAGGATTTCCACTCTTGGACGTATTAAAACCTCTCACCAGGATGGACAGCTCTGCCCACAACTGATGTTTCAAATAAGACCAGCAACCGAGGCCTCCCATGATAAACCAAGCACGTTGTTTCTAACAGAAAGCACAAAATTTGATGTTGCTGGCTACGCCGAGCCAACCAGCAGGCATGAGTAAGCTCCCAATGTCAAACATAGTACAGACTCTGATATCCTGATTCTCCTGCTAGTTTAAACAAACAATGAATAAAAGGTATAGACCAAAAGCAGAATGTCACAAAAGCACCTAATAACAGTGGGATCATACCAGTTCAAAAGGATATGCACGAGCCAAATAATGGGACTTCAACGAACAGAGGAGAAGAAGCAATAGGCACCATTCTTCATAAACAACAGGTTAACTCCTAGCAGATTATGATGCGGGAGATGGAGCTACAACAGCGGCACCTTGAACCCGTAGCATGATTGTTCGACCTGTTTGCAGGCCTGAGGAGGCACTAGCTGTTGAATTATACATGTCTGAACTTCTGTTACATGATATTTCAGAAACACCGATCCTATCAGTCTCCTCAGAGACAGTCTGTTTAAAACACAAGATACTAAAGTGTCAATGAGAAGCCATATACTTACACATACAGCATGGAGTCAGAGCATCAATTGAGGGAAAAATGAAATCTCAGAAGAAAGATAATATTCCGAAGTATGTGTTGCCTTTAATTTTGGAGTTGAGCAAAATTTGAAGCCCCTACTATTTGATGTGTATAAATATTGCTCATCAAATTTCAGATTATTGTGTAATCATAATACAAAGAGCTGAAACTGATCAAGGAGGGGAACACATATTGCTCATCGGAGGGGAACTTGGAATCTATAGAGCTGCTCAAGGAGGGGGTTGACCTTTTCTCTTCACTCTCGGGTCTGCATCCTAACACATCTAAGAGTGAGTTCTTTGTGGCAGGGGATGATACCTCCATCATAGATTCTACCCTACGTATTTGGGGATTTGGTAAGGGATCTCTACCAGTACGGTACTTAGGCATTCATCTTACCACGAAGCGGTTGAAGGCCAGAGATTGTAGACCATTGATTGACAAAGTTACAAACGAGCTGCCAGTTGTGCGAATCGCACTTTGTCTTATGCTGGCAGGTTATTACTTGTCAAATCTGTGCTGCAATCCATTCAAGTATTCTGGACTGGAGTTTTTCTGATGCCTAAGAGTGTACTCCTTGGGATCGAAAGCATATGTCGGAGGTTTCTGTGGAAGGGACCATTATTGGGTGCTGCGGGTGCAAAGGTGGCTTGAAGCACTGTGTGTCTTCCCAAGAAGGAGGACTTGGGCTTCGTCGGTTACCAACCTGGAATAAAGCCCTCATGTTGAAGCATGTTTGGGGTCTTGCCTCTGGGGAAAGGACCATCTGGAATGAATGGGTGTATGCTAATCTTGTGCGCAACGACAACTTCTGGTCCATGAAGATCCCAAACGCTGACTCGTGGAACTGGAGGCAGTTGTTACAGCTTAGGCCATTGGCTCAGCAACAAATCAGTTTGAAGGTTGGGGACGGGCAATCTATCAAACTATGGTATGATTCTTGGTCTTCTTTGGGTCCCTTGTATTTAAAGGTTTCCAACACCTTTATCTACAACACTCGAATCCTAAAGGATACTATGTTGCACTCTCTTATTCAGGACTCAGCCTGGCATCTACCTTCAGCCATTCTGGACTTGCTTCATGGCTCTTTCCTTCCCGTTATCCATGGAGGGACGGATGTCTGTCTTTGGGGTGATGGGAGGAAGAAGGGATTCTCGACTGCTTGTGCATGGGATCATCTCCGAGAGAGGACTCCAAAGGTATTCTGGCACAAACTTCTATGATTCAAAGGCAACATCCCAAGACACGCCTTCATTACTTGGCTAGTGGTGTGGCAAAGGCTTCATACTCATGACCGACTTATGGGAATGGGGTTGTTGGATAGTGTTCTATGTGTTTTCTGCAAGAAGAAAGTGGAGACCCACGATCACTTATTCTTTTCATGCAGCTTCCTGTACCCTTTGATGCAGGAATGTCGACAAAATTGTGCCGTGAATTTTGTCCCTGTTGGCAATCCCACCTCTACTGCAGGCGTCGTCTCTACTACAGGCCTTCCCTCTGCTGCAGGCTTTTGCCCTGCTGTAGGATGTCCCTCTATTGCAGGCCTCCCTACTGGCCCTGTTGCGCACTCCTGCATCGGATAGTTTGAGGCCTTACACAAGGCGCTCAAGGCGAAGAGGACCACACAGATCATCATTCAGCTTCTGTTTTGCAGTTTGGTCTACACCATTTGAAAGCACAGGAATGACATCATTTTTCGAGCCGTAAAGCCGTGCAAACATGCTATGAAGACTTACTTGTTCAAAACAGCTACGAACATTGCCTATGCCAGGAAAGAGCGTCTCAATGAGGATGAGAAGAAACTGCTGGCCAACTGGAAGATCAAACTGGATGGTTAAATTGTTTGTATATGTTTATGTGTTGTGAGTCATGTAATCAATCATGTATGTAGTGGTTTTACTTGAGGGAACCTCTTGTAATACTTGTAACATGCGTGTATGCAACCCTGCATAGAAGTTTAGGCTTTTAATCATTAGGTAGGAAGATGAGGGGTATAGCTTATGTTGAGTCATCCCTTCCATAGCTTGTACACAACATTATTATTTTCAATGGTAAAAAAAAAAAAAAAGAGCTGAAACTGATCCAGTTTATAATACATGCTAGTTACAATGAAGGTGAACTACATTTGCAACGTAGACGGCTTATTAATTTTCTATTTGGCCATCTAAAAGATCAACAAAAACATCCCCAACACGATTTTGGCAGCATACTACTAATTCAATTTTGCCTGAAAGGGACAATGATATATACAAGCTTATCAGAAGTTAAAATGAGTTTCAACAAAAAAGAGGGAACGAAAACCCTATCAACATTCCACGAAAGTTTATCATATGCATACCTGAGATAGACCTCCAATATGAACAATAATGATAGTTATATCATCTGTTCGCTTCTCATTCGCCAACCATAGCTTATATGATTCTCCTGCTACTGCTGTACATGCGTCTCGAGGATCTGGAAATTTTGCAACCTACAGTACACAGATCATACATGAAAGAATAAGATGCGATATTCCAGAATCACTCACAAACGCCATGTGGAGATAATTTATAAGAAACAATATCGAGGATTTCAGGGGAGCAACGATTAACAGAAAGACTGTTTTTCACTGTAAAAATTTGAAGTCCAATGTAGGCATACCATATCGACGACTGCTTGGCTGGAAAGAAATTCAAAGACCCCATCACTCGCAACAATGAAGAATAGATGATCAGGCGTTAAGCGAACCACTTCAATCTCAGGCACAGCTATAACACCAATTTTTTCGGCCATTAGATCTCCCATACTCCTAGTAAAAGCAGTTCCAGGGTACATGCCATTTTGAACCCACAACCTTGGAGGATCACCACCTGCAGTCTCCTCGCTGCCCCATGTTTGTATATTTGGATCCTTAGATCCCTCAATTTGATCAACGCTTAGAACCCTAGCTCCGCAAGACTTTACCCTCTCATACTCATCCTGTCTGAATGGAGTCTGATCACGAGACATGTCTCGAGCAACAATTCGGTTCCCATCCTTAACAGCAATAACAGCTCTAGAGTCACCCACATTTGCAACATATATGGTATCACCCACAACAAGGGCCGTTATTGCAGTTGTCCCACTCATCATATCATCTATATCACAAGAATGTAACTTATTATTCGTGACACTAAACGCATCATTATAAGCCTTCACTGGATCTTGTGATAAAACAGGATCATTCGCCAACTTCTCCAACAACCTATCCTTTGCAAACCGCGAGCAAGCTGCACCATATTGACCATGCCCATCGTATACCCCGAAGAAATGAATGTTCGGATTCCCTTGGACACATGTCCCAATGCAATAACTATCTTGGTTTTCTTTCCCTGGCGAGTCGGGGTAGTGACCCTGCAGGGTGAGGACTGCATACTGCAAGCTGAAACCATGAGATGGAACAGAAACAACATCCCATGATTTCTCTGTAGCTCCAAGCACATCCTGACTACTACGCCGAGGAGTTCCACCATTGTTACGATTCTTCCTGTTCGCCTTCTTCTTACCACGATAAAGCCGTGGATGACAGCATTTACAATGGTATCCACACTGGCATTTACACAGTTTACTATGAATGCATCCCATGTTCTCTCTAAGGATTCAGCAACTCATCATTTCCAAACAAATTCATTGAAATCAAACCCAATACACTCACAAGAACAAACAAATTTGCCAACAAAGCTCATCGCAACAACACCCGATCGCATTCCCTACAAGATCTGCATCATTACAACACCTCTTTCTGTATAAATCCACAACCCAGATAAACCATATCTTCTAGGTCAAAACTCTCATCTGGGTTTTTCCCAATAATTTCAAATATCAAAGAGAAAACCCCCACAAGATCATACTAGGCAGAAACTGAACCAAATCCCAACACCCCAAAAGTACCCTTTTTCGAGCAAACTGGAAACTTTCCTTGTTCTCTGATCCAACAATGAACCCTTTTCTTTCTATCCTCAAAGAGAACGTGTGGTGGGGTTTGAGAAAAAGCAGAAAGTGAAGCACTTCAATGGCAAAAATTGATCCATGATTGGAAACCCTAGAAGGTGGATTTGATTTCTTGTATCATGATTTGATTTTGGGAATGGGAAAGATTGGATTTTGGGTCGATGATTGAAATGGGTTCCAATGAAAATGAGGTGGGCAACGATCAAATCGAATCAAATCAAATCAAATACGGAATAAAAAAATAAAATAATCAATGTGGTGGCATGGCAATCTTCGTCTAAATGAGATTGTGGGTTGTGGGTGTTTGGGCTGACGCAGAAAGCACTTGAATAAACAAAGACATAAATAAACCAAATCAAAAACGCACGATTTCTTTCAATCGCTTTTCGCCACGCCACGAATGCTAGATCATACACTAGTACGTCTATGGGATTTTTCTATTCAAGACAAATCAACGAGAGAAATAGCTGTTGAACGATTATCTTAGAAAACAGCAAGACACATTAATGTTAATTTGACACATGTGAAAACATTAAAGACTTAATTTCATGTTTTCCATGATGCCAATGAAGTTTTAAAACAACTTTCTGTCATTTAGTATAGATGAAGAACAAAAAAATTTCACGGTCATAGAAATTTATGCCCATAAAACACCTTTGAGCTATGGCCGAAATTTATGTCCAATGTTTTGTGACGTTTTTGACCCAACGAGTTGTGTTTGGAAAAAAAATTGAGATTTTTATTAAACGGAATGATCTTTCAGAGGCAATTTGTTGTCTTTAGAAGATCAGTTTTCAGACATTGCCCTTGACTCATCATTATATTCTAAGCTCATTTGCATCTTGCAAAAGTATGCTAAGTGATAATTGTCCATTGAGTAGAAGGCATTGATCATCTCAAAACAACGAGCTCCTGAACTGCGCTTACTCCTGAACTGCGTTCACGGAGTATTCCCTCTTTGTATTAACCTCGTGCTTTGGGCACAGTTCACAGGCACCATCTGAACCTTCTCTATATACCTCGACTCCAAGCAGCACATGTTACTGCTCGTTACTAAATGGTAACGCACTCCTAGTGCACGTTAAACTTTGAGGGAGTCCTAAAACATTATCCAACTGTCTAGGAGTGAGCTGATGAATACAGTCGATGACCAAATGTGGTCATAGTCTCGCTACATTCTTCCCTGTTTGCTGCTACCAAGACTCTGCCAAGCTCGTCTACAATGCCTTGCTGCGAAAATGGTTTCTGGATCACTCCGTCTATCCCAGAGATGTTAATCATATACAAAATATCTGAGTCGACATTTGACGATGAAGCGATCATCAATGGGCAACTTTGGCCGCAGATTGTCCGCATACTGGCCACCAATTCGAATCCATTCATGTCACTGAGTTGGATTTCAAAGATCACAAGTTCAAAGCCGGAACCAGAACAACCAAGTGTATCCAAGCATTGGGATCCTGATGAAACAGCCGTGATTTCACAACCAAGCTTCTTGAGCAACTTTCTAGTCACTGTCTTGTTCATATCATCGTCATCAACTAATAGGATGTGAAGGCCATTGAAGATGTACTCGGGGTAGGAACGTTGTGAAGAGTCTAGGAATTCGGAATGGAAGTTCTCCATGGATAGACGCCGATGAAATGGTAAGACGAGGGCCATATGTTGAGGAAAGCCCCGAGGATTGGGTACTACCCAGATGTTCCCTCCCATCCACTGCAGAAGAATTAGACCAAACTGTCAAGGACTACAACAATCAACTCTAAAACAATGCTTGAAGAATACAAATCAAGCTTACAAATCAGCAAAAAAAATTTACCAATACCAAGCCAGGAAAAAGAGAGAGCTGCACAGCTTGAGCAGTCAAAAATCCAAGAAATATAGCTATCTGTTTTACCTGAACAAGCTTTTGGCACATGCTAAAGCTAATGTCCCCGTTAATCACATCACTAGTCCGTCTGCCAGATCGGTTGCTACTTGGACTTGTTTGAGCTGAATCATCCGACTCGGGATCGTTGTTTACAATCTCGACTTCAAAACGAACATTGACATGATTGCTGGATGAGTTAGATCTCGTCGCACCACATCCTGGTTCATTCATTCCCTGGCTACCTTGCTGCGAGAGGACTCGGAATGTGAAAGTCCCTCCTGTCTTGTTGATATCCAACAAGTTACCAACCATATGAAGAATCACCTGAAAGACCCTTCTTTCATCTCCTACCACTTGATCTGACAAAGAGGATTCTACATCAATCACGAAATCAAAACCATTATGGGCACACAAGCACTTGGCTATGCAACCGGCTTCTTTTATCACAGTATGTAAACTGAAATCATGAGTTCCTGATAGGATTCCTCCATTCAGTGAATCATTCATCATCAAGTCGTCGATCAAGACAGATAGAACATCGCTTGCCTTGGCCATGGTATCTACAGTCAAGTTCTGATCACTCGTGAATTTTTCATCTTTCAACAGGGAAAGCAATCCACAAATTGAGTGCATTGGCTTCCTCATCCCACAGCTCATTACTTTCTGAAATGAGTTCCTAGCTTGGCTAGCCATCAATGCATCTTCTTTCGCCTGCTGCAATGCGTAATTCTGTTCCATCAATTTCTCTCTTGTAAGCTGGGATTCTTCAAGAATTGCAGCGTGTGAGATGGCTACAGCAACTTGATCTGCGACCACCTTAATTATTTCAAGCTCCTGCTTAGTCCAAAACCTTCTGTATCCATGGGGCAGAACTAAAACCAGTATGGCGTAACATGCCTTTATCAGTTCCGGTGTTCCTCCATTGAAATTCGCCACCCGGAGCATTGGCATCCGGATTGCAGCCACAGCCCCGGGCTCACCTAACTCGTCGCTACTTGCAGTACTAAGAGAAGAATCATGGCCAAGTATCCTCACCCCATCACTTTCCTTGATTCTCTTGACATCCGGCTCGCTGTAAAGAATAGACCGTTTCGACGACAGAACTCTGTTCCTGCCTTTCAATTCATGAGTCAAGATCATCTCGGTCCTGTTCTCATTAGGCATCCAGACAGCGCAATTTTGCAAATCCAATGTCTTTGAGAGCTCAAACAAAGTTGTATACAGAATTGTATGTCTATCAAGTGATTTCCTGATTTCTTGGGTGAGCATCCGGACATGATATCCGGCCTCACTTTTCTTCTTTATGATACCAACTTCCCTATCCAAATCCCACGTCTTCTTCTTGAGCATGAACTCCCTCGCTTTCACCCTCAGAAGCATAGGGAAGAGAGTCAATAGCGTCACAGCCGTCGTGGAAGACACCAGAGCTGTGAGGAACTTGAACACAGTGATAGCTACTGAGAGTCGGAACCCATGTGGACCATATGCCCAACAGCTGAGCAAATGAGTCATTCCACAGAGAACAATGAAGGCTATAAATTGAAAGAGTACCCATTTGAAGGGAATGTTCGAGCAGCTAACAAAGTAGATTAGCTCAACCGGGATGGAAAAATACGCAACAGCAATAAGGAAATCCGCCACCTTCTGGTACCCTAGTATGCTCTCGATGCTCCAGAAACCATCCTCATCGCAATCACACTTGGAGTGCCCATTATCAGCAACTGAAACTGGCATCATTAGAGCAAAAAGCACCGAGCCAAGCGCTAATGCCCTCAACATTGTTTTCTAGTTGAAAGTTTGTTTACTCCATTGGACAGACCTTCTAGCTTTATGAATCACCATCTCCCTTTTATCCTCGAAAATCGGCTTTCTGGTTCATCAATAACAGAAAGAGCAAAAAGGTGAAATCAAAACCAATGCTACATATCTCCTTGGATCCACTCCAGGTCTTACTTTAAAGATCCAAATTACTCTCAAACACACCAGAAAACAAGTTATCTACCTTCTTTTACGAATTTCTGTCACAATCTGTTATCGTTAAGGGCAGCAAGTTCCCAAGGTATAAGAAACCCGGTGCGGTATGCTTAGTCATGTGCACGATACACATATTTAGGTACATATCACTAAATCGAAGTCACAGTCATGTACCGATTTGAGGTACCAAAACAGTCTCATACATGTTACGTTTGGTCCTATACATAGGACCGATAGTCTGGAGCACAGAAAACAGAATCCAGTACATATAAACATAGTCTGGTATGCGGCCGAAACACATAGTGACCACCACCATGCATGAAACACAATCACACATGACACGAGAAATACTACTTGTCACTTAAAAAGTAAATGGATTTTCACATGCGTTTAGTACACTATAGTTGAGAAACAATTTTTGGGAAGCAGTCTCTTGGTAAGACTCTCCCAATACCCTGTCCACGACGAGACTACCTGGGTGGTTGTCATTGTTGATACACGAGCTGGAATGAGATTAGATAATCCAACTGAAACGAAATTAGATAATCCAGTAACCGTCGGAGAGCCATTATCCAAAAGGAAGCCTCGAATTACCTTGTCAGATCATGCCCTAGAATTCCCCTCTCAAACGCCACCACCCCAAACCCTTGTCCAAAATGCAGGCACAGAATCCCTTCCAGGGCTTCAACAACTCCACCATTTCCATCACATACCCATCAAAAAACCCGAACACGTCAAGAAATTTCACCAACCACTAAACCTCACAAATTACCAAACCACGCACTTCCCCTTTCCGAAAATTCTCAAAAAATCACTGGGTTTGACTAAAGCTCAAATCTTTTGCGCTCAATCGTCAAGATTGCGATCGACCCATATGAATTTCACAGCACTATCGATGAAAAAAGGGTTTTTTTAAAACACATTTTTTGATTTTGCGATGATGGGCATTGCTGTTTTTGGTAAAATTTGAGAGTCATTGAACAATGGAGAAAGAAAAGAGTGGTTTGAGGAGGAGATGGAACTGGTGTAGGGGGAATGCATTTGTCCCTTGCCGTTTCTTGTTTACAATGAGTTGCAAAAGGGAGGGAAAGTGTGAGAAGAGGTGAAGGGGTTTAGCGAGTGGGGCCTTCCTTGTAACATTTTAGATGCGAGGACATCGTGTTCATTGTTTCTCGGATCAGTATCACAGTAGTTTGTATGCTTATAAGATTTTACGTATGTTAGGTAGTGTTTTGTTGACAGGTGATGTTTTCGTCAAATCCGTAGTTTTGATTGGTTAAAATGAAGACTGAACTACGTTTACATAATCCACTATGAATCCTCTTAGGTGATCGCCTTTCTCGGGAGCGACATCAGTGATACGTAGAACTAGCTAGCTACGATGAGGCACTGATTGTTTCATCGACGAGAACTGTGCTCCACCAACGTTCGATATTCTATAAACATTTTTTTACAATCGGTCCCTCCATTATACAAGTCTTTTGATGTTGCTCTATGAAGACTTGTACGACTGAGACAGTTGGGAGAGAGCGACGGGAAAGAGATGAGCACCATTTTCTACGCAGATTCATTGTATTTGTATCACGCAAACATTTCAAGATCCAAATTCTTAGGCCACGAAAGGATGCCCAAGATGTTGCATTATTGGTACATGCGTGTGAATTATACAATCAAAACCTATACTTGTCTGGTCTAAACTTTTGAGTGATCATCTTCTAGATTACCAAATATGAGTACGGGACAAGTTTGCATACTATTCTGACAAGACCATTAGACCACCAAACCACTGCCACGTTTTCCAGCAAAGAGTACAAAGATTACCAAATGCAATGAATCTCCACTCAAATCAGCTCGGAGTCCGAATCTCAGTCCAGAATGCCTGCATCTTACAAGTGCATGCACATGCCAAATCCAGATTTATTTACTCTGTTTTTTTAACATACAGTGATATTTACATCGTACTGACTTAATCAGTTTCATCCATCTAATTTCCTTAATTATTTTAATGGGGCGTGTATCTACTGTTCTTGATACGCATCGTTTAACCCAACAGAGAATATCGACTGATACACAATTCATGACCCCGAAAATTCTAAATAACAGGTAAAGAACTAATTCAAGGACATTAAGAGTTTAAATTATGATCACACAGAACATATGGCCAAACAAGCCAAACGCGTTGGCAAATGGAGGATAACGCATTTCCAATTTCTAACATCGATTGATTCAACTGTCGCACAAAGAAAACGAAGCCCAACCTTTAGCTGAGTGCCTAATTTTCTTTGCGGAACTGCCAAATATATTAAGAACGTATTTGCGTAGAGTGGACCGTAAAAACACATAACACGGCTGACAAGTTCATGCTATATTGGCGAACAATCGTCGTGAAACGTGGTACCTATGAATGTAGTGTTTGATTTCACGACACATTCTGATCATCAACATGAACACCAGAATGGCAGCGAATCGTGATGGCATGAGTGCAACTGCCTACTCTATTACGGGACCCTAACATGGTCTCCACAAGGATCAGCTCGAGGCACAGGAGTTGGTGCCTCTGACTCGAACATATTTTCAGCAATCTGCTATCGGTTTAACCACAAGAAAACCTACTGGAACTGTGGAACATGTTTTGCATCGATATGTACCTACAGCAGCTGCAGCAGGAAGATGAATTCACTTCCACGGACCCTTTTCGGCTGGGGGGAAACATAGCCTGACACTGCGACCGTAAATATGAATGATGAATGATGGCTCCCTGCAGCAGATGACAAAATTCCTGGACTAGAATATGGATGCATCCGTGATACTCCTGCAGGAAAGGAAGCATTTGGATGAATGTAACATCGTCAAGGGATGGCCATAATACTAAACTCCATGCTCCATCAGGCCAAAAAGAAAACACATATGAATGATGAGAAGCAGACATGACATTTCACTAGAGGCACCTCTAGCATGAATCTATATCATGTCTCACTTCTCTAGATCACGCATTCATGTGTCGACTGAAACTACTCTTACTTTGTGGGGCAAGGCTGCTTAGAAATATTTCCCCCTCCCAGAATTCAAATTGTACTATAAGCAGAAGACTTTATCCTCGGGTTCAATTTCATAACCTTATGACTGTGTGATAAGAAACATTTGTCCAAGAAAAAGAAGAAGAGTTGCAATTGAGAACAGATATCTTACATCTCAGTAATCATTTTGGTGAAACTCCAAGGACATCCAAGAACTCCCATGCTGGTTGTCCAGGATCTTGTGTTCCAAACTCCAAGATGCGTTTAACCCATTTCACCTTACTTAGAAGTTCCTCCAAATCCATAATCACGGACTCGATGGTGTCCGAGCCCATAGAACTTAAGGGAATGCTTTCGTCTGTACGCATCTTCTTCGAGTGACCACTATCATGACCCTGATCTTCCTCAGAAGTGGGAACAGCTTTGGCCGAACCATCTCCAACACCACTGCTTGAAACACCATCCAAAGATCGCTCTTTTCCAATGTCTGACTGACTCCTTGCTGCATGTGGATTCTTCCCTGGTGCAGTTTTCAAGCCATCCTCAGATGCAGGAGTGCTCTGCCTCGGAAGGTCCTCTCTTTTGGGAAGCTTTGATGTACTTGAAGGCCCCATTTTGCTTCCTAAGATATGATAGGTATACACAGGAAATCAGAATTTGATACCATTTCATTTAAAAATAAAAGTCGAGTGAACTCGCATGAAATAAAATACAACAGCACAAGAACAATCTTTTATCCCTTTTCATCCACAATCGAAATTTGAAATCTGGCAAATACGCAGCAAACACATCTAGCAAAGAAGAAAGGCTGCATACCTTGACCCTCAGGTTTGATCAAGCGAGCGCAAAGGCGACCTTTTTCATGCCCCTAAATCATAGATATCAGACAGATGAAACTTGAGATCATGCCAGCGAGCAAAAACCTGATGAGATTAGGATTGGAAGCAAAAACTACGCAAAGAACCCAGAATATAGCCAACCCAAAAACTGCACCAAGTAGAAGTTCACTAAGCAACTCTTATGTTTGTCTGACACGAGCTTCCCATGAAGTAAAGGAGGAGAAAATAAACACTTCCACTGATATTTTAGATTCACATTTGCTTATTTCCATTCAAAACCTCCAAGTATACACCGATAGAGATTCATGGTGCATATCTGCTATGTCTATATTTGCCAAACAGTACTGTGTTCTAAATTTCACCATTGTAAATTGATCGATTGAGCCGGTATATATCCTAATCATCCAATGATCGCGTACGGAGAGAAAGAGAAGAAAGCGGTAACATATTCTATATTTGCATTAGAAAGATTAGAATCTTGAGTTCCCTAAGGTGCAACATCTCGCATTGCATAGTCTCAGCTGGTCAAGAGAGAGAGAGAGAAGAAAGCGGTAACATGTTCTATATTTGCATGCTCTAGCTTACGTCTCTGCATGCAGCGGAATGAAGAACATTGCACACTAAGAAATACTCAGCAGATGATATGCTTGCAGACTTCAGATAAAACTCAAATGCTGAGTAAATATTGCATGCAAAGAACTTACCTGAGATGGTGGCAATGTCCACTCAAGTTCCACAGACCAATCCAATGAAGGGCGTAGTTCATTGCAAAGGACATCATATGACGACCCTTCACCCATAGGTGGCTCTGGCAATTCAACCTGAAGAAAAAATAAGAGGCAGAAAACTCTGTTGTAAGACCTAATCAGATCACCTTGAGAGGTTACAGGACGTCAAGAGTAAGACCTAGAGAAACATGTAAATGCTTGGGCTATCGTCAATTAGAAAATGAGCAAAGTAATGGTCGCTTATAACTCTGTTGTCATAAAATTTAGCAATGTCAATGCAAAACACCAAGTCTTTGCTACCAATAACTGAACACGACTAAAAATCTGAAGTGTCATAATAGAATCACACTACACTCCCCATTCTTCTTTTTTTTACTCATTATTGCACAGGTAGATGAGAACAACCACTACTGAACATTGAAAAGAAGAAGAAGAAGAAGAGGCACACGAGTGTAAGAAGCTCAATGACACAATACGAATCATTAAAACACGATCAAAGGTCAGTTTCGCCTTCCTTTACATGTTTCTTTTGAATCGTTGTACTAAAAGATAATGACAGTTAACAAAACATATGATATCATTCGATTTTCCTCCCCTCAATAGCTTAACATTCAATCACATCCCCAGATTTACCAAAAAAGCACATCTTCATTTTGCAAGAAAACAATGCCATCTACTACTATTTGCTAATATTATTGGATACCGCTAGTAAAAACAAGCACATAGGATGCACTTTAGTCCAATCTCATAAGATTGGCCAAAATATTTCCAGCTAAATTAAAGGCAGCATTCTAGATGGATCCATGAGGCTTGCTTGAGATTGAAGCTGAAACGAAACGATATTCAAAATTAAAACACAGAAGATTCAAAATGTATTCATCCATGTGGTTTCTATTTCGGATCGCTTCACGGTTACAAAAAACTCATTTGATAATTAACTTATAATAGAAAAGTTAATAAAATCTACAACCACAAGCCGTCGCAGGTTCCAACACAAAAGTATGACACAAGTATGGGTTATCAAGAAAATGCCTGTATAGTGATGGTTACCTTTACCATGTCCTCATTTATGATCTCAGTTACCCTCCCAGACCAGAAGCAACCGTCTGTCCACCAGTCAACTAAATCCCCAACCTTCCAGGTATGATCAGTTACAACAATTGCCTCTGATATTTTCTCCAAATCAGGACAGCCACGTTCACTGTATGTTCGCGGGTAGTGAGGGCGCACCATCAATTCCTTTTCTTCTGCCACCTCATCACTTTTCTTAGGGGGTTTCTGGTATACTTTTATCCACCTCATTTCTGGAAATGGTGCTACTCATTAAATATAGCAGATACTCTACTACAAAACACTGCAACTGTATCCATGAGTGAACTGACTACAAACTAATTTGAGCAATAGTCTGCAAAAGAAAGGAAGTTCTCTCATGGTTTGAGAATAAATTAGGGTTTGAAGAGATGCAAGAGCAATAATCAATGGATTGCACAAGACGAGTATAATGAACAGGCTGAGAACTTCTCGCCCCTCACTAACAGCATCTCACTCACCAACCAAGCCTTCTTCCTATCATGTGCAATGCATGATCAGCGGCCAAAACATAATAGAGATCAGACAATTTAGAAAAGCAACTTTTAGCGCACTCCTTTCAAACAATAAGTTAATCATGTTTTAAAACAAATTCGTTTTATGAGAATAAACTCAAATTTAACTCTGAAGCCATACCTGTAACCCGCTACATTTGGTCGATTACTCGGACTACTAGGAAGATCAAATTTCCTGCTCTATTTTGACTTTCAACATTTAATTAATGTACTACCAGGGCTTTGTGAGCAGTTTCCATGGATCTTTTGTAAATACTTTCATATACTGAACTCGTTATATCATTTTTTATTTTATTTTTAGTTTTCATATACTGTATTTGTTTAAACTTACTATATGATTACTTACGAAAAAAACCGTTGTAAATCCTTAAAAATATTGGACCACATATATGGATCGGACACATGAGTATAATAATTCGTTTCTTGCTATGGCCTATGCTCAAAAATCAGACACTAAAATGAATGCCGAAATGTAAATAAAAGTTGATATTTATTTTAAATTATAATATTTTCAAAAAAAAAAAGTTATTTTCTACTATATCGGTTAGATAGATTCTTGTTGGATACTGATTTATCTATACAACTAAATTACCAGAATGGAGATTTTCAGCACCACAAGCAGAAAACCTACCATCTCTGACCTCTAGAAAGGTGGAACCATGTCATACAATACCAGTAAAAAATGATTGGACACAAAAGCAGTCGACAAAGCTAAGTAGGAGATAAGACTCTAAGATTATAATCTGATGCTAACTGTAGAAACCTTCCCTATAGCAATCAGATATTTTACAAAACCGGACGACCCCAATTTTTTACTGGCTCTCCTATAATATAATAACGCCAATTTCATACGGACTTCAAGATAAGATAATACACCAAATCACTATAACCCTATCAATCAGTATCAAAATTGAACTTTTCATGACATGTATGCATAATTCTGCTGATATTGAATGGAAGTCTAATACTTACTTTCATCTGGAAAGTCATAGTACTGCATAATATACTTAGGATCCGGTCCACGCTTTATATCCTTTATCTGTAACGAAACAGAGACCGAATCAAGCCAACAGACCTTACACTCTTGGCAAATACAGATTAACTAAGCTCAATACTTGCAAAGGGATCTTCCAAGATTAGAAGTATCAGAAGAATCTCAATCAATGAAACCACAAAAGAACATCTCAAGTCTGATAGCCTCAGAATTGTCAAGAGAATAACCATTAAGAGCTGCTATTCAGAGTCCATAAAATTGCCTTAGTAATCAGTTAATGAAAAAAAAATGCTTCCTATTTATTTCCTTTTCTTATCACTCACACAGAGATAAAACAAGCGATCATCAGTTATGCATCATGCAAAAAGAGTGACTGAATGAATAAGATATGAGCAGGAGACAATGCCACATCATCTATTGAGTCATGTGCATCTCTATACTTTTTTTCCTTCCTTGTAGCAGGTCACTCATGACACATCGACAACATAACGAATTCCAATGGTTTACCAAAAAGGATCTAATTGTAGGTATTATGAGTACTCGTGCCCATATCCTATATTTCGAGAAATATTTATCCTTGTCTGTTGTCATACCATCAGGTACACATGTTGATGGTAGTGTAGCATAGTTTAGTAGCTAGCAGCAAGCTCACAGATAAGCCAATTTGTGTTGGAAAAATACAACACGAGAAAATGAAAACAATTCTGCTGCCACAGGATGAATGCATGACGCTGCATCATTGAGTAATCCCTGCTTATCAAATCTATGCTCCAACTATTATAAGAGATGAAACTGGTATACAAATCTGGAGGACAATTCACCTGCACCAGACTTACCATTTAAAGCCAGAAGGTCCATGGAACTATGGAAGGAAATGAGATTGTGTCGAATGTTGAAGGCAATGAGATTGTATCGGCTATTGAATGCAATAACATCGTATGCTCCTAGAAGACCCGAAATTAATGATTAAGAAGTTACCTTGCAGCGAAACCATGCACCTCGGTAACCAACTTCAAAGGACTTGGATTCAGCCAAATCCCCAACTTTAAAAGGTAAGGATTCATGCTTTGCCTTCCTCATCTTGTACACTTAGTTAACCTAAAACACAAAATCCGTGATTACTATGTCCCGTGCATAAGCTGACTTGACAGAGAGTAAAAAACTTAGGAGCAAATATTCCAAGCCTTGTGTTACAGTTTTCTTGGGAAGTTGAAATGTAAATTGCCCAATGCAACAATGAAGTGACGTCCACATGATCAAAGAGAAAAATCAAGTGCATTTCTAAGACCTTTGATCTTCGTGAAATTTGTAGAGGAGGAGATACAGCAGTAATGAAGCTATGACAGTCCTTTTACTTCCCAGAGGTAAAAAGGAGCTGAATATTTAAATTTACTAAGCAATCATTTCAGAAGGCGTCAAACAAAATGCATTCAAGAATGCTAAATAAAATATCGAGAAGAAACTATGGTATAAGACAGGCCAAGAGAAATTTCTTCCATAGTAAGTATAGCCCACATGTAGAAGTTCCATAGGTACAGCTGATCTATAATACCTATACAAGCCGATGATGAATCAAGAAAACTTGGGGCAAAAGTCAATGAATGACTAAGCCTGATTTCATTTTTTGTCCTAAAGAAAACCTGAAACATACAAAACCCGCTCCCTCAACTTTGTCCTGCATCAAATAGGTACACCATCAACACACGCCTTCACTAACACAAATCAGATTAATCTCCTCTCACTCCACCTCTCTCTCAACCAATTCCACACTCCTTAGCATAACCCATGATGCTTCTATCCTCGCATAGCTAGTGGACATAGCCATTTAAGCAGTTTAAGCAGTGCAATTGATGAGCGCTTAGTGTTAAATGTAGATGCAAACAGCATACCATTGGTGATAAGTACAATGCCAACACTATCTATTCACACTCGACTCATATATCAGTCAGATCTTCCTTTCCACCAATACTCACAATCACCGGCAATTCCTAGACTTACACATTGACCTAAACAACAAACAAGAATCATCTCACACCACGAATCAAACCGAAAAAACGAGAAATCTGTCCACACAGAAAATATTGGTTCAAGACCAACTGCGCTGAATTCACGTCAAAAATCAGCGCCGCCGATCTGATTCAAATCGCAATTCGAATTGTCAAGATACACGGACAAATTCTACCTCGTGATGAGAAACAATGCAGGATCCGATCCAGATCAACGACTCATCGGTTTCTCTCGAGAAGAATCGCTGCGTTCTCGTTAGGGTTTGTCCGCATCAGTGCGAATTGTGAGAGGAACGGAAAGATTGCGCTGCGTGCGGGGAATGAGAGAGAGAGCAGTGAATGTAATGGATACAGTGAGCGACGGTGGAGGAGAAGGAGACGATCGGCGGTGGCGGTGGAGATCGGGAACGGGGGCGGCGTCGGGGAATTTCGAAGGGAAATGGCGCCGGTCCGGGGCGATCGTACCTGAAATAAGGGGTTGACCCATTTGTTGTCTAAACGGTGTGAACTTTGACCAAAAAAGCCTGACCTGGATCAATGATTAAGATTTACTCAAGACTTATACTCGAGAGGATGCTGGATTGAGTTGTAATGTTGATATGGGTGAAGTTTGGTATCTTATGCAGCAATTAATATCATAATTCTTTAATGTCATTTATAGAGATTTATAATGATTAATAAAAAAATATGATGTTTCTTTTTTAATTTGAATTTTCAATACTTGTTCTAACGTTTTAACAATGATTAAAATAATAAAAAATAAGGTTTGATTTGAAAAAAAATTCATGACAAACAATTCAAATACTAACTTCAATATCAAAATAATTGTTAATCCAAATAACTCTAAAATAAATCAATAACTACTTAACGAACAAATTAGATTCAACATCGAAGGATTTCTTAACTCAAAATCATACACATTTAAGATTGGGAATAATACTTCAAAGACATAAGGTTGAGAAGACAAATCGACGAACAAAATGAGACCATCAACTTTTTTTTGGTTCTAGAGTTATTGTGCATGAAAATCGTATGATTGATGAATGTGTTTGGTACATAAGGATGAATTTGTCCGTCATTAAATTATATGTAAATAGTTTTTTCAATGATGTATATCAGAATATCATCTTTTTCCAATTAAGTTTTTCCGTCAATTATTAATGTTTCAACTATAAAAAAGAAATATCATTGGTTAAAGAAATCATAGTAACAAATTAAATCTCCACTTCATTATTACATTATCTTATAACTTAACAAATTTTAACTAATCCAATTAAACAGTGTTAATTTTTACGCGCATTAATGGAATGCGTCAATAGATCATTGTACCAACTAAGACTTCGATCTATAACTACTAATTACCTATCGAACAAAATCTAACTAAAGTAACAACTAATCGACATAACCTTCATCAAATCGGGATTTTCTTATTATATCGATATGTAACTAAAGATTTACAAACTATTCTATTCCATTATGTATTAAACTCTCAAAATTTCAACTTATTTGAATCTCACTCAAAGCTCTCATACATCCTCTTCTACAACAATACAAAAACGGAACAGGTAAGCCATTAAAAAACCAAATTTGAAAATCATCGGAATACACATATTTCATCAAATTGCTGCAGTTATCATGAGATAAATTACATATATCAGCATAAATCTTGAAGTCTTTTCTACCTGTGTTGCGTTGTGCTGCGCCTCCTCCGACCTCAAAATTTTTCTCTCTTCTTCGTCTCCGACCTCGACACAACAACCACCGCCGCCACCGCCTCCGTGCCTTGATCGGAAATTCAACGTCGTCTTCTCTTTCTTTTTTCTTCTCAGGTAGCTTTCGCCACCAATCCTCGACTCGATCCCTTTGATTATTTGGTCCTCTGAATTTGATAAGCTCAGCTTTTCTTTTCTCAGTTCAGCTGTTGTTTTTTTTTTTTTGTTGAGGATTTTTAGTTCAATTTGATTGTTTGGAGGGCTTTGTTGTGTTCGGTTCTGATCTGATTGGGTTATGTTAAAAGGGGTTTAGGTGGATTTGGGATTGGTTGATCGAAATGGGGGATTTTGAGGTCCGTGGTCGTGTTAGGGTTTTGGATTGGTTTTGAGCTAAATTTTTGGATAACTGAGTTTGGGTTTTGTTTCTTTGTGGTTCTGTGAGCTGATGGTGTTGAATTCTCGTTCATTTCGTGATTGAATTTCGCCTTTTAGGTTCGATTATCTTCTGAGAACTTTTGAGTTGGGGATTAAGGGTTATTTGTGGTTTTTGGGTATTGTGATTAAGTTTTCGTGCTCTTGGTATTGTTGTTTGCATCTATTGTGTTTGATTTCATGATCATCGACGGAGTATATGTTTGCTCTTTGAGCTGCCCGAAATGTGGTTAATCTGATTTCTAATGTTGTATGGTTGTGATTTCTAATAGGTTTTTGGAGTGAAAGGTCGTGGAGGGGTGATTAAATATGGCTGGCAGTGTGACCGATGAGCATTTGATGGGGAGGTCGGAGGGGATGTTTTCTGGGCAGCGTTTCCAATCTGGTGAAGCACTGGCCGAGTGGAGATCCAGCGAGCAGGTGGAGAATGGAACACCATCGACTTCGCCTCCATACTGGGATAGTGATGATAGTGACGATGACAATGGTAAAATATCTACCCTTTGCTGACAATTAATGTTCGAGTCACTTAAATCTTTTAATTATCTTGGTCCTTGTTTTATTAGGATGATTGACTGTAAAAATTTGAGACACTTATTCTGGATTGTTGAATTTTGAAAACAAGTAGCAGATGTTGAGGCTTCGATATGGGGAGAAGAGGACCATTCTTTTAGTATGTGCTATAGTTTCATACTACATGAGATATCCTTTCGTATGTGTTTTCTTTGTGATATTAAAACTCCCAGGATCTGGCCACAGATGGATCACTAAAAAACTTGAAACTTTAAGACGTTTGTTATTGTTACTGCAGTGAACATGAACTATGTTGGCTGTTGAACATGAGCATGAACTGTTAGTTATCAATTTTGTGACTTTTTTGGCTGTTGAGAACTTTAGAACCTGTTGTGGACTATTTTTACTTGTGTTCCTTGAATGAATAACTAAATATTGAGGGTGCTTACTTGCAAACTCCGCCTTATCATGACTATTTCGTACCGAAACTTGTTGCTAATCCCATTTTTACGCTACTGTAGGACTGAAGCCTTCAGAACTTTTCGGGAAGCACACATGGAAGATAGAGAATTTTTCACAGCTCAATAAGAGAGAACTTCGAGGTGATGCATTTGAAATTGGTGGCTACAAGTGGTAAGATTCCTAAATAGCTAATGTGATTTGATCGTAGTCTATTTTTTGTTTCATTTTCTTTTGTCAATTATTCACTGACATTACTGCATGTGTTATGATTGTATGTGCTTTTTAGTGTTTTTTGCTGTTCGGCCGCATGCATAAACTTTCCCCTGTTGCAGGTACATTTTGATCTATCCCCAGGGCTGTGATGTCTGCAACCATCTGTCATTGTTTCTCTGCGTGGCTGATCATGAAAAGCTTCTTCCTGGTATGCTATTAATTTGACTTTGCCCTTCTCCTTTTTACATTATCCCCATTTGCTCTGTATCATGTTTTCCTTTGTTTATGTGGAGCAGGATGGAGCCATTTTGCACAGTTTACAATTGCGGTTGTTAACAAAGATCCCAAAAAATCAAAGTATTCGGGTAAAACTTTCTGCTTTTCATCTTTCTTGTATGATTTATTTGGCTACCCTCTGTTCTTTATCTATCTTCTTGAACTACAGATACATTACACCGATTTTGGAAAAAGGAGCATGATTGGGGGTGGAAAAAGTTTATGGAGCTGTCAAAACTGTCTGATGGGTTTCTAGATGGTGATACTCTAATTATAAGGGCTCAAGTTCAGGTTATCAGGTAATTGACAGCATGACAGAGTTTCTATTCTGCCTTTTCATTTCTCCATCCATCACTGCTTCTGCTGCTTGTTCCAATTTGCTTCTTCCAGTTTCTATCTTGATGATATCATCTGTATCGTATTTACAACTATCTCTTCCTCTACATGATTCGTGTGCAATAATAACTATATTGGGTGAATTATTGAGGGCTGGTTGCATGATGATATGTTGAAAAAAAATGCTCCAATGGACCAGAAGATTAAGGACCCAGAATCTTTGAAGAAGAAATACAATCCACTAGAAGCTTGCTGCAATGTCCTTAAACTTCATCTATTTAGTTTTCTATTATGATGTGTTCAATTTGTTCGATAACTAGATGGAATCTCTGAAGTTGTGGGACCGTGGATCTCACCCTTTGCTTTATAAGGATATTCTACAAGCCTTCTGGCTCAACTTACTTTTATAGTCATCAAGTTCGCTGCATTCTTGGGGTTCTCATTGGTAAATTATTGTTTCTTGTGTTGTAAGAATCATGCTTGTGAATTTTGTTGGTTTGGTGTAGATTTTACTCCCTTGCCTATTTGAGTCGTCCCAAAATATATAAAACATACTATATTTAGTCATCTTTTCACATAAAAAATATCAAAACAATCATCATTTGTTACATTACATCCACTATCTTCTGTTATAATTATTACAGTAAACCCCACTATCATAAAAATATTCTTTATTCATCAAATTCTACACAAATTTAACACAAATCTGCTTGTCGGGTCAAACCGTTTATATTTTGGAATGGAGGGAGTAATAACTTTATCATACCCATGCATTTTAATAACCTTACATAATTGTATGTCATACAGGGAAAAAGCTGATCGTCTGTTCCGCTGCCTTGACTGCCATTATAGGAGAGAACTTGTTCGAGTATACCTGACCAATGTAGAGCAGATTTGCAGGCGTTATGTGGAGGAAAGGAGGACAAAGCTAGGAAAGTTGCTAGAGGACAAAGCTAGATGGTCAAGGTAGGCTCATTTCATTTCTTGCAATTTTTGTGCTATTTTTCAAAATATTTTGGTTAATATGTTTTTTTTTTCTTTTATATATCGAGTTATAAATGATGGGAATGCAAGGGATATGCCTTAATTTGCAAAGAAGCTGATTAATGTAAATCTTATTGTATAATTAATGTTGTATCAATGTTAAGATACAATTAATACAGCGGATGCTTTTGCCCTAGATTCTAGATCTTGGGCGAATGATAGGAACTGAACCCGTGCCTCGTGAATTCACACTCGATTTCGATTTTGACTTTTTTGGCTCTATATCTGCCCTTGATCTATTATTTTCTTGAATAAAAATATTGAATCTGTGGGTGAATCTCTTCATCAGATGGTTGATGAATGAATCACGGATATGAACGGGATCCGAATCAAATCCAACTCTTTTATCCCAAAAAAAAAAAGAAAAAAAATGCAACCGAAAGGATAGAAAGAAAGATAAAAAAAGAGAACTCATTATGTAATTTGTTATTGTCTAACCTATCCATTTTAAACTAGGACTTCAAACAAAATGAGTTAAAAAATCTCGTTTTGTCTTAGCTTTTTAAAATGTTTTTGACCCGGGATGAGCCAATTCTTTTCTATCTTTTTTTCCTTTTTGCTTGATTGGAGTTGAATTGGATGAATTTTCACACATAAAAGACCCTCGCTACTTTTTCTTCATAATTAACCTCAGTCTTATATTACATTGGATCATATTAAACTGCATGTTTCTTCAAGTTTTCTCAAACTTCTTTTGTCCGGTTTGAATGGTACCAATTCATGCTTTGCATTATGTAGATTCATTTTAAGCCATTACTTCACATCTTCATGGCAGCATACACCTCCTGTCCTCATTATGTTCAACGGGTGGTATCCTTTTCTTGGTTCTCTTTTAGCATTTTTGACATCTATCTTAGCCTTTTCCATCTTTACCAACACCATAATGAAAATTTGTAACATGATCTACATAATGCTCCAGAAACAATTTTTGAGCATTGATCATACATCACATCAAGTTATTATTTGGAAGTGGATTAGAAACAACTAATCTTGCTGTAAAAGTAGAAAGATACAGTTGAACTTTCATCACGTCAAGTTTTTTAGCATTGATCATACATCTCGCCTTTATGTTTTCTACTTTGCCATTGTTACCTTCTTGGTCTCTGGCTAATGACCGCTAATGGATTTCTTTCATTTTCTGCAGCTTTTGCACATTCTGGTTAGGAATTGATCTAAATTCCAGGCGTCGCATGTCGAAGGAGAAAATTGATATGATCCTGAAAGTAGTCGTTAAGACCTTTTTCATAGAGAAGGAAGTCACATCTACTTTAGTAATGGATTCCTTATACAGTGGGCTTAAGGCACTTCAAGGGCAAAGTATGTGCAAGAAACTGAAGGGGAAATTATCGGATGGAGAAGATATGCCAGCTCCCATTGTTCGGATGGATGATGATATGTTTGTTCTGGCAGACGATGTCCTGTCACTTCTTGAGCGGGCAGCATTGGAGCCCTTGCCTCCAAAGGATGAAAAGGGTCCTCAGAACCGTACAAAGGTTAGTGAGAATGCTTTGATATTTTCTATAAAAAAAATTAAGATATTGTGGTTGTGGCTAGAAACGTTCTACAGCATACTGAATGCGTGAACTTTTAGATAGAATAAATTACATTTGGTGGCGTTGGTTTAGTTTTGTATTATATATTTTCATCGGTGAAAATTCAATTATGTGATTAAATACAGTAGAGCAAGGTGCTTCAAGTTTTTGACCAGTGAGGGCAAATAAATTTAACCTTTCATATTATTTCTGATTAGTTCTTTTAAAGTAATAATAATATGAGGTACTTTTTTTTTGATAAATATTAATATGAGGTACTTATTATTGTTGATTAGGGAACAATGGAAAAACAGATTTTTTTTGTAAAACCAATGTTCATAGGTTTGCGTGCATTGAAAGACTTTCTAATCCCCATTTGGTATCTCAGATGACTCCTCATGCATGACGTATCTTGAGCCTCATGCAGGACATGTGATGCTACTCTAATCATGTGTGTGTTTGTTTCTTCTTACATAGGATTTACACCTAAACCACCGGTCATAGGTAGAGAATTATGGTCTGCATATACAGTTGCAAGGTTTTCTATGTTTTCAACAACAGTTGTTTACAGGAACTATCATAATTTTTCTCTTCGCACTGGTGGACAGCGGCAGCATTACTTGTTCCATCTTGTTTGGCTTTTCACTGTTGAAATTTCCTGGCTGTATGTTTTATATTTCTAGGATGGCAATGCTGGCGAGGACTTCAATAGGGATTCAATGGAGCGCGATGAAAGGCGTCTAACTGAATTGGGACGAAGAACTGTTGAAATTTTTGTTCTTGCCCATATCTTCAGGTTGTACTAGGTGTTGAACAAGTAGGCTTTTCCTGTATTTTCTCCAAACAATTGCTCATATGTCCTTCCTGAAACAGCAATAAAATAGAAGTTTCTTATCAAGAAGCTGTTGCCTTGAGGAGGCAAGAAGAACTCATTCGTGAAGAGGAGGCAGCTTGGCTGGCTGAGAGTGAGCTGAAGGCAAAGCGTGCTTTGTCCGAGAAGGAGAAGAAATCTAGGAAAAAACAGGTCTGTTCTTCTTTTACCATTTACTTAACTGGCGTGTTGATTGCACATTCATGTTCTTGTTTTTGGAATGTTTAACTGGAATGTTCTTGATTGCACATTTACTTCTGAGTCCTTTTTTTGGAGGCGGAATGTTGGTTCTAACTGAATCTGTGTGTTGTGTTTTAGGATGAATTTGATCAATAAAAATGCTGACAACTTTACAATTCTTAATAGTTGATACGATGTGAATGCCTTGGCATATGACAGCAACCAATAAAAGTCCAATGAAAGACATAACATCTAGTAATGAAATCCTAGGATAGATGCTTCTCTTCGGGTATGTCAAGTTATCAATAACTCAGTCGAGGACTAGCAAGATAGCCAAAGTTGACATAAAGATGTCTTTACTAGATGTTTTGTCTTTCATTGGACTTGTATTGGTTGTTGTCATCTCATACTCAAATGAACATTGACAAGAGAGATGTATCGGAAACCATGTGATACTCTTCTTTCCCGCCATTTTGCTCCAGGTTATTGTCTTTTTTTCACATTGTAATGCTATCTCTCATTTCCAACACTTTTAGGGTAAACAAAAACGGAACAGTCGCAAGGGCAAGGATAAAGGGAAGGATGAGAAGAGTAGTTTGGTGGTGGCACAAGTCAAGCAAAGGACGCTCGAGAAGGATGACACCTTTGAAGATGCGTCAGATATCTCTGATTCCATTGACGGTACTGCCGATATGCATCAGCCTGATTCCGATGACAGAGATACAAGTCCTGTTAACTGGGACACCGACACATTGGAACTTCATCCTCCTGCAGAAGCCAGTGGTAATGGAGATGGGGAGAGCATATTAATCGTTGCAAATGGGATAGATAAGAGGAATGCATCTGTGATGGATGACGGCTCTTCTACAACTTCTACCGATTCAGTCCCTTTAATGAATGGTTCAAACCAAGGAAACTTCTCTTTTACCAACTCAAAAAGCCTAAGTTCTCCTAGCAGGTAAACGTTCTGCCCCTGCATGTTTCTGTTCCAAAAAATGGTGGTGATATTTTAGTTAGTAATGGAGTTTGATTCTGCAGGGGCAAGAACCTGCACCGTAAAGCTACAAGTGATGAAGCTGGTGTCGCGAGTGATGCAGATAGTCAGCCATCCGAAGTAGTTGTTGAAAGGCATCATAATGATGTTTCTCCTAGTGGAAAAGTTGCTGAACACAGCGAGTCTACACCTGCTGAATGTTCGTCGCCATCCCTGGATCATGCACGGCAGCCTGACCCGCACGTGTTCAAGAAAGTGGGTACACCCTATCACGTGTCTGCTATATTAGTCTTGAGATTGTGTACATTTTATAAGTACCATGTTTGACTTCAAAGCTAATTGCAATATGATGTATGCTTTTTGTGTTACTAGGGGGACGAGATTATGTTGCTACGAAGGAAGCCGCTTAGTATGAGAGACCAAGCTGATATGGAGAGAGTGTTCAAGGAGAAGGCTGCTGTTGTACCACAGCCACCTAAAAGCCCTCCTAAGATTCGAAACTCTCCTCCTCAGCTGAAGCACAACACCAGGAGCAATCCTTCTTCAGATCCTTCCCTTGGTAGAAAAACATCTACAGTCAGCACACAGCAACCTGAGAAGTCACCCTCAAGCAGTCCTCAGCATCCTGAGAAAACAGCGATCCCCAGCCCGCCACAAGCCCAGAAAGCTCCTCTATCTCTCAACATGTCTCGACCTGATTCAATCAAGAGCAGCACTCTTAAACCTCCTGAAAAAGTTTTGGTCCGCCCCTCTGCGATGTCAAGGCCCTCTAGTGCTCCCCTTGTTCCCGGTTCCAAGCCCGTTACTGCACCTTCTATTTCCATTGTGCAAGCAACATCTGTGGCTCCACCTTTATCCCGTTCTGTGAGTGCGGCTGGCCGGTTGGGTCCTGATCCTTCCCCTGGAAGCTACAGTCATGTTCCTCAGTCTTACAGAAATGCCATCATTGGTGCTTCAGCTACTGCTAGTCCTGTTGGATTCAGTCATCCTCAGCCAGTTAGCTCGAGCTTAAACCTATCGTCATCAGGCTTTGTCCCACAGACGACTATGGTCACTGCACCAATGTTTCTTCCTCGGGGATCTGATGCGGTCGATACAAGCTCCGTCAGCTCGAGCATTTCTTTTGGGTCAGCCATGAGGGACATGGATGGGCTACAATGGACCAGCAGTCCTCACAGGCACATGAGCCGGAGCTCAACATTTAGCTCTTCTTCAAATGTCAATGGTTTTCTGAATCATGATGTATTTAGGTCAACTAGTGCAAGATGTCATGCATCTGCAATGCCGTATTCTGTTTCCACCTCCGGGCGTCATAAGCAGGGTGCATTAGCAGATGATTTTCCTCACCTTGACATAATCAATGATCTGCTAGACGATGAGCAGCAGAGCAGTGGGAGCACCAGTGAAACTAGCATTTTCCCTGGTATGAACTCCTTATCCAACCATCTCAATCAGCAGTTCAGAATACCAAACGATATGGGAATGTCGGGCGAGCTGGGCTCTTTAGCCAGCTCTTGTAGATTGGAGCGCTCACCCAGCTACCAAGACGATGGCTTCCAGCTGGACTATGGTTCTGGGAGCCATTTTGACTCCTTGAGAGAATATTCCCCTCAGGCGACTCTGATGCCTTATGGGAACGGCCATCATGTAGATGGCCTAGTCCCGCCGCACCAGTGGCAGCTGGTAGGCCCAGATTTGTCGTTGCTTAACATGAGGAACACCGGGAGCGATTGGTACCCATACGAGATTCCTGAATACTCAAATTTGGGAGCTGGCGTGAATGGCTATACGATGTTCAGGCCTTCAAACGGACAGTGAGAAGGGGGGAGTGCCGCCTCTCAATTGCCAATCCGGAATGTCCTTTGTCGCTGTTGTTGTAATAATGTAATTCAAAGGGGATCTGTTGTTGTTTGTATCAGGTGGGAATCGTACTACAATGTTTGTAAAGCGTTGGTGCTGGCTTCTTGCTTTCATTCTCGCGCTGCCCGATACAAATGAGGCTTTCACTAGATCAATATCTATAGTATGCAGCAATTTTCCTTAATGTATGCTCCAATGTATTATCGATCTCTTGTTGCACGCTTGGCTGCCCAGTTGTCTTAATTATATGTCTTCTTTCTTCTCGATACTACCTCAGGATTACAGCATTGTCTTGCCCGCTAAGATAGCATGATAAGATAGATCAGTATGCAAAACCAATTGTTGAATGTTCTGTCGCACAAGTTTTAGAAGCAATGATCGGCTCTCTTTTAAGTCCCGAAAGTTCTCAGCGGATGAAAGGTTTCAAGCACTGGAGTTTCTCATCATACCATTGAAATCGAGTCTCTGATGCCACCCTGCCTCAAACCATAGCACTCAAGCTTTCATTCCCGATCGGAAATACTGCACATCGGTCCGATGCATCCTCGGCATGGTCACGCCTTGAGAGGCCTTGCCGCATCCTCCTTCGATCCTGCCATTTCGAAACTCCGGTTCCTTGTGTCTTTCTCCCTGGGTCGTGTCACCCTCACCTACTTCATCATCATCTTCCTCTGATGGCATCATCAGATACAACAACGACAAACCTATACCATGTATTATAAAAAAATGATTTTTTTGTTATTGAATCAATCCTTTTTTTATTGATAATCACAGGAAAAAGGCCAATTACTACTCACCCTAGGATGAGTAGCACTCCTTCATACAATTAAAACAGCCTCGTCACATATGATCTTTTCTCCAGCCATGACACATGATGGCTCTTCGATCAGATTGTGATGCTAACATAAAAAGAGAATTCACCTAATAACAAGATTGTGTGAACGATCCTTTTGTTAATTAAAAGCCATGAATGCTACAAACACTTGAAAATATTTCACTTGGAGTAAAATGCAAGTATACTTATCGATCACATGCAGGAACTAGCTAGTTTGTTTGCCTTAAATTAATTATAAAAATCAATGTTTTGGCATCAAGCGACTTGGATGGGGAGTTTTCTTATGAATTGACCTAGTAAATCGGTTCTTTGGAGACTGGAATTTATTACACTTATGGTTGAAAGTAAAGCCATGCATAGTATAGAAACAAGTTGTGAAATGATCTTGACCAATATGTATGATTTAGAAGTCTACATGTTATAATGGAAGTCTTGTATCAATTAATTAGAAAAAGAAATTGTAAATTAGCCAATTAGGGGTTTTCTAGTTGATATTTGGCTCACTTGTTGTAAGCCATATCCCAGGTCTAGAGTTGATACTGTCAAATTTCTTAGGGAAAAAATTCTAAAATGAGCCACTAAATAAATATTCATTACATCTACTCTGTATGTTATAGCAAGCATAACTGCATACTGGACTATCGTCGTGGTCAAGTTTCTATGATTTCTCATTGTACGTAGACGTGGTCTATAGATTGCAAGGACCGCAGTATTCGAGAATTATATAGTTACATCAATCGAGTTGTCTGCATGTTTGAACGACTAACAATTAACTTGATCAAACTTCGTATCAGCAATTCAGCATGCAATCGAAGTAATTACTTGATGAAACTTAAGTACAAATATTTTGGTCTAATTTAAATGAACCAATTGTGGCGCCATATTCATCATAATAAGCTTCTGGTATTCATCATAATTCATACTAAACTTTAGCATACTGTATTTTTTATAACTAAAATAGAGAAGCAGTATCAACTGGATATGAAATCACCGTCTTTTGACCTTTGAGTTGTAGGGGTTCGTTATATAAAGAAGCAATATTAACTAGATATGAAATCAGTCCGATCGTGAATCTAAAACTTGATAATACCCATGAATCAGCTTAAGAATCTCAAATATCTCACTCGTTTATCAACAATTTAATTGATGTTCCGAGAAACCCACATTTCATTCAAGCGAAAAACCTTGTATCAATAGTTCATTAGCCTCTGGATCATAATAAGTTGAATTTAGATTAAAAACTCATATTTCTATGCAGTATCAAAGTAAACAAATGGTAGAAAGGGAGAGAAATGTGTAATATACATGAGCTTTATTTGATGCTCTCCTATTTTTCTCAATCCCTAGCTTGTTACCTAGACATATCATGTGACAATATATATACTCCAATATTCAATTTACATTGCGTTGCCCAATCAAGCTATACAAATCAAATACATAAAAGAATAAAAGAGTGATATATCCTAGATGTCATACTTCGACAATCTAGCTAGCTTTTTCATCGCCATGTAAACTGCTAGTATATAGTATACATCACGTATACTGAAGTTTAAAGCTAGCAGTACTAGCAATTGCCACCACTGCTGCCGCCCGGAATATAGGTGCACGAGGACCTTCCCGATGGAGGCGAGGGCCCTCTTGTGAGCCGAAGCCACTGCTCTCGGCGCAATGTCCTACTAGCAACTCCAACTTGTAACATCGCGAACATTATACAAAGAACGAACAGAAAGAGTGTAAGAACACGTCTGGTTTTGCCCACGAAAGCCATATATGAGATCCTGGATATTTCTTTGATTCGCTAGTTTTCGCCTTTTATTCTTCGAAGGAGAGTATATAGTTGGTATCTTGATGATGATGTCGTTGTTTGGAGAATGCTATCACTACGCGAACGTATATATAGAGGGATATCTAGGCGAGTTTGGGTTGGTGGCATGTACATTCAAACTTTCATGTTTATGTGTAGTAGACTTTTGATTATTATGGGTTTTTTCTTTGATTCTGACTTGGTTGTGAGTTTGAAGATGGAACAGCAAGTTTTCTGTGCAATGAATGAATCAAAATGACCAAAAATGAAATGGCTCGCGTAAACTTGGCAGTTGACACACAAACCCGCGAATAGGTTCAAGTTGGTTAATACGTGGTACAATTATGCACGTATTGGACTAGAACTTTCCTACATTATGGTAAGATTTATAATACCAACCAATCACTTTGTTGTCGTCAATTTTATCCGATCCGTTGGCTATAATCATACAAGGCTATTGTAATACCCTAAGGGAAAGTTTAAATGGTTTGGTAATATTATCTATAATAATAAAATGTATTTTTTTCCGGTAATCTATTACTTTAGAACTCTGTATAACTGCGTGCTTATTTGAGAAATAATGATGAGATGGGTGACTTCCCGGGAAATTTGTTAGGGGATGTACGAGTGAGATCAAAATGCACTAAAATAATTAATGTTGGTCTGTAGGATCAATGATAGGCTAAAAAGTGGTTCTTGGTGGAATGACCGGACACCAGGAAACTTTCTGTCTGCGACTGTAAATAGATCATACATAGATGTCCGATACAACTGAAGGCAACGTGTTTAAAATGGAAATTACATACAACCAAGACAAAGTACGTTTTTATTGAATCACGCAACTATACATGGCTATGATGTTTAAAATACAGAAATACCATAGACCATATAGAATTAAATAGAGCCTGACTATACATACACCTAAAGAATAGATCAAATGGAGCATATTGGGTACATGGTGCAGCAAAAACCAACATCTCGGCTTCGCAAGCTTAATATCCTTGGACCCAAATCGCTGCCCCTCAAAACCAACAGAAGATTATACTTATAGGCTATAGCTAGGTATATCATAGATCTTATTTATATGGCTTCAAAAAACGCTACCCCTCAAACCAACAGAAGTATATACTTATAACTAGGTATATCTTACATTATACTTAAATGGCTTAAAAAAAAAAAAAAAAAAAACGCCCTTGCATTTGCTTTCTATGTAAAACTCCATCGTCAGAGTTGAAAATAAGTTTCGCCTCGGTTGTAAAATGAGCCGGACAATCATCGAGCTTCATTTCTTCTCTCAGCACCGAGTAAAGAACAGCGTAACCTAGAGACCTAACTGCATTCTCTCCTGGATCTTTGCTCTCAATGCACCTTCAGATGGAATTCCTCCATCGCCTTTAGATGCCAGAGACCACCATGCCATCAGCTCATCCTTCACAGTGCAAACACACAAAACAATAGCCAATTCAGAAAGAATGCACAGCTTCCTTCAAACTAGCCGGAGAGTAAGATAAAGTTTATGGTTGTAACAACACAATTATATGAAACTTCACAGAAGCTTGCAAATCAATTAATGCACGGATTGTTTATAACCTCAAGGAAGTCTTGGTTAGAAATGTGCTGGCTTCCGATAGAACACCTGAGACCTCCAACATCAACACAGATGGGTTCCTTCGAAGTACACGGTGAATTCTCTCTTGGAGCACCTATGGAATTCAGGATGGAAGAAGATGAGCAGCACGAACAAAGGTGGCAGGCTGACATTACAAACAATAATTTCAAAGTACCATGGAACATAGAATACCAGTAATGCAAGCCACATGGTAACCGGTTCCTCCATGCCTCCCTACCACTTTTCCAAGACGAACACGGAGGTAATAACCATCCAGATTTGACAATCGAACAGCAGAATCCATGCATCTGAAAATCCATGCATTTGGTTTAGAGAAAGAGAAAACGAGGGGAGGGAAGAGACAGAGCAAGGAAGAGGCATCTTATGCAAAAGCCCTATACAGTATACGATATACCATCCACATTAGTTATGTTAGTAGTAGTATAATTTCAAGATAACATGACAAAACAACAGCTGAAAAATGCATCCATAAAAAAAGCCCAAAGTAAAAGGAAAAGTTCATACAGTATTTACAATGATAACCACCAATATACCCTGCCCACCATGGAGTGGGATCCCCGGCTGTCCATGGGAGGAGCTGTCCCTGCTGTAGTAAATGGGAGCCCTTGGATTTAGTCTAAGGGCTCTAATTTATAGGGGTTTTTTATTTTGTTTTTTTATTTAAAGGGTTTGTTTTTTTAACGTTTTTTTTTTATTTTTGTTTAGGGTTTATGGTTTAGTATTTTTTGTTTAGGGTTTTTATTTTTGTTTGGATTTTCGGGTTTAGTTTTCTGGTTTAGGGTTCAGTTTTTTATTAGGATTTACTATTTTGTTTAGGGTTTTTTATTTTTGTTTGGGTTTTAGGGTTTAGTTTTCTTGTTTAGGTTTCAGTTTTTTATTTAGGATTTAGTATTTTGTTTAGGGTTTTATTTTTGTTTGGTTTAGGGTTTAGTTTTCTTGTCTAGGGTTTCTTATTTTTGTTTAGGATTTAATTTTGTTTTTAGGGTTTTAGATGTTTTATGGATTTTTATGTTTTTTTACTGTTGGATTGAGATCCAATGACCCACAATTTTGTACAGTCGGGGACAGCTGTCCATGAACGGCCGAGGATCCCACTTCGACCACGATACGGTGGAAGAACAGATCATCGACTTCGAGGAAGACTGGTTAGCAGTGACTGTGTACATTCCTGTATAAACGTCAATGAAACTATGGTACACCACAAATATCAATCGATGATTGTTGCCAACTGCCAGTTGCCACACCAGCAAGCATCGTGATTTCATTCAAGCCTCTGATATAGTATAATGAAAATCTTACGTGCAACTTTGCTAGAGACTTCTAATTTTCCAGTTCCCTACAGACATTAGGTTCTGCAGATACACGCCGCCTAAAGGACAGGTGGTCAATGTAAGGTCACTGAATTCCAATACACATTTATTCCTCATATAGGAACCCCATTCGCTATAAGCTTTCTAATTACCAAGCCATCCAAGAAGTTCGAAATGACAATTAGTAAAAATTGATATTAAAAACATTTACCATAACATGTTTTGGTTAAAAACAAGGATACTTACTTGAGAACGTCTGAACGAGATAAACACAGCTTCTTTACTGCCTTGAATAATCCTTCTCGTGCACCAGAGCGAGGATAAATCAACTTCTCTAACATAGGGGGCCCTTGCATATCTCCAGATACGTTAGCCACTGGATACGAATGCTGAATTTGTATCCTTCTTTGGGAGGAGGAGACAATGTTGGTTACCTGGTTAAGATTGGGGCTTGTTCTAGGATGTCTGCTGCAACTTGATCCCTCAGGGGAAATATGCTCAACAACATGGCGGTGTGGATTCTCATTATTTAGAGCAACCATTAGGTTTCTATCAGAAACTCCGACCGACTGTACCTCATTTGAGAGGTTCCCAGTCAAGAAAAGAGTTTGGCTTCTAGATCCAAATTGCTTCCTTGAGGATTTATCCGGACAAGTAATACCCCAGTGATTGAGCCGAAAGCATCTAATGCACAAAGACGGAGTGGTTTCTGAGCCATTATATCTGCTAACATTTGCAAGTAGCTCTTCAAGTTCAACGTCCGTTATCACAGAGCAACCTTGTAGCTGATGACCTCCAGCTCCACAAAATAAGCACGTTACAGATTGTTGAACTGTTTTTTCCATTGAATCTGACAGTATCAGCCTAAGAGCATTCACTATATTCCAACAAACAGAGGTCATTGCCTCCAAACTTCTTAACCTTGCGGAAGGCACAACAGGACCAAGATTTTCTTCATTCTCCATTGGACCAGATTGCAATTTCTTATCTAAAACCTTCCCAGATCCTTCAGAGGCCTGGGCTCTGGGTTCAAAATTCTCCGTGAATTCTGCAAAATCAATGTTGCGACCAACAGAACATTCTACATCCCCAGGCAGAGGTTGTGTACCATGTGCAACATTAACTACAGGGTCAGTAGATCTAGTATGAAACCGAGATACCCAAGAACTGTTTAGTAGATTTGGTCCATCAATCAAGGAACGACCATTTTTCAGTTCAGGTTGGATATCAAAAGGATCGACTCCAGCATCAACCTTCCTCTTTCCTAAGGAGGACTTATGAGAATTGCATGATCCTACTCCATCTTTTCCCAAATCAGATGTCTGACTTCTACAATTTCTAGTTGCAAGATCAGCCTGATAGTCGCACTGGAAACTAGCAGCGTTTTCACATGATTGATGAGCCATTCCAATTGGCAATGGGCCACATCTGTCATCTTCATGATTATGCATCCTTGAGGAACCAGGCTCACAGTCACCAGAAGATGGCACTATGGCAAGCTTGAATTGATTGCATCCTTCGGCAATCTCATCAGCTTCCAAAAAAAATTTCTCCTGATTTTTCTCACTTGATTTATACATGGACCGGAAGGAGGACTGAAAACCTATATTACTGCAATGACGACTCTCCGTATTCTTGAAAGGAATAAAGTCCTGTTTTTCATCACCTTTACTATGTTTTACAAGCGAAAGGGAACTGGAGGGGTCCTTGTCTTTATCAGGCTTATGCAAACCATTTACCATGTTGGACATCCAATTCATAAAAGAGCTTCCGTCCGCAGTAAAGGAAGTTGAGCCAGGCTGTTCTTTCGGTTTCTGCTTCACATTTCTGCTCCCGATAATCAACTGTTGCTCAAATTCCAAGATCCTCTTATTTCTACTAGTAAAAAATGCACCCTGGTTACAACTATGGACACACTCATCACTGTCATCTTCATCCAGTGATGTCATGAAATCCCCAGCTGAAAACGTCTTGTCCTCCCCTTTCTTCTTGCAAATAAAGGACCTGATTGAAGACGCTCCGCTTGAAACACGTAAATCCAAATTAAGCTGTTTCTCTTCATTGAAAGAACCTCCGACAAGGTTGGCATTCTCAGATAACTGAGGGATTCTGTTTGCAACTCTTTCTTCGATTTTCTCCAAAGGAAGTGCATTGATACAAGCAAGCGATACTTTGGCATTAGTGCTGCTATCCTCCGCAAAACCAAGTGCTTCAGGTTGCCCACTGCTAGGAGGTGGCATATTTGATGTCATAGTATCAGGCGACACATACTGCTTCAATGCCTGAGATTGAGACTGGGGGCCCAAGTTTCTCAGAAACAACTGGTGTTCACTCATATCAATGCGACAACCCAATTCCACATGCTTAGCATCCCCATCGATCAGGTTATCAGGGGCAACGTTGGTTGCACTAGATGATAGTGCTTGCCGAGCTACTTCGTCGTCGAGGTCTTGAAAACCCAGAACACAAGAAAGCCAAAATTGGTTAATAACAGCTGAAAAGAAAAGACAACGTCAAAGTGTATAATGAGATAGAATAACATAAAGGGCAAAGGAGAGCCAAAAGGGGCAAGAAACTAGCAAGTGACCATCAGGAAGTGAAATACAAGAAAAAAAACTCGTGGAATCAGCATTTAATAGTTTAATTAAGGAACCTTCTAAAACAACAAAAAGTTATCAACCGGAAGTGAAATACAAGAAAAAACCGGTATCAGGTTCTTCTATGAAAATCTAACAATTCCAGACAATAATACTCACCCGAAGTAGATAAATTTGTTTGCAGACAGTTCACAGCACCCAAAATTACCTGGGTTTGCGCAAGGCTGTGGTCCTATATCCTCGACATGTTTGTCAACATCTTCTGCATTAAGATCGGCTGTCTCAAGGTTCTCTGTATTATGACAAAATTCTGCAAGATTATGAAGTTTTTTGAAGGGGATTGTTAGTCATACAAATAATTCTAATAAAGCAGCAAAGCAAAGAAGATAAGATGACAATGTGTCAATGATCAATGTTATATCAAAGGTTTTAAATTACCAGATACATTCCCAACCTCCGGATTGCATGCTTCTACTACGCCAGCATCACACACGTGCTGCTTGCTGTGTGGTCCATCAGAAACTTCAATATTCACAGCAGTTCTTGTCAGCAGCGGAGATGCTAGCGAGTTGACAATGTGTCAATGATCAATGTTATATCAAAGGTTTTAAATTACCAGATACTTTCCCATCCTCCGGATTGCATGCTTCTACTACGCCAGCATCACACACGTGCTGCTTGCTGTGTGGTTCATCAGAAACTTCAATATTCACAGCAGTTGTTATCAGCAGCGGAGATGCTAGCGAGTTGACAATGTGTCAATGATCAATGTTATATCAAAGGTTTTAAATTACCAGATACATTCCCATCCTCCGGATTGCATGCTTCTACTACGCCAGCATCACACACGTGCTGCTTGCTGTGTGGTTCATCAGAAACTTCAATATTCACAGCAGTTCTTGTCAGCAGCGGAGATGCTAGCGAGTCTCCATCTTTAAAGCATCCCTCTGGTTTGTTTGCAGTACTCACACTGGAGGTTGAAGACATAGCCATAGCACTTGGCCCAGCTTCCCACAAGACGGTGTGTGTTTTCTCCAATATACTACCGACAGCACATCTGACACTCAAACCCTTTCTTGGAGACCAAACTAGTTCAGATAGAGGGTCACTGCCCGCAAATGTCATGCCGAGGGCTAACCCTTTATCTGCATTTCCACCTGCACCTTCATCTGAATGTGCATCACGGTTCCCTCTTCTTTGAACATTCTGATTAGAATGACTGTCGGTGAGCTTTAGGTGAGCTTCTACTTCCACATTTTCATCATGTGCATTCATCTAATTCCACGGATTTTAGCATACCCTTCAACACAAAGATCATTCCTTGTAAAACTACTCAAAATCATCCAGAGAAAAAAGGACAACAGATGAAAAATGTGGAACTTTAATACATGCGCTATCATATTCTGAAAACGGATCAATAAAAAAATTAGACGGTTACGCCTACTTGACTATGAGTTGGAACAATTCCCAACCTCCGGATTTCATAACGAGGGAGACAAAACAATGAGTTAGGTTATTAAAAGATACAGTAGGATATAATCAATTCAATAGTGGTTAAAGAAAACGTGTTTCCATATCAGATGCCACAGGGGAATGCTGCTTTCCAAAAGGTAAATCTCAAGTACATGATACTCAGTTATTTAAAAGAACCTCATAACTATCCAAACGCTTCACATTTTCAAATAACATAGCTTGATTGTTCGGATCTCGAATTATGTGGAATCCCCTCCTTCACTAAACCAAAATTAAATTCAGTAATAGATTGCTTAGGTAAATAAAGATCGAACCACTACAAGCCTACATGATAGGTATCACAAGAAATACCGTCATATTCCTAGCATACCGCTAATGCCGAAAATGCTTGCCTAATCCTTGAAGACTGAAAGTTACATTATGACAACGTATAACAAGGAACAGCAAGGGCTTATCTGTATGTCATTCGACTTCAAATTACATAGGGATTCAAACGGGGTATAGAAAACAGCACAAGTAAACACAGGTGGGCAACTAGTTATTCAACTACCTAGTGGTGGGAGGCTCCCTCTCAAAGATGTTGGCCTCGAAATCCTCGAGGTTTGTATAACATCACCAGAAGCTTCCATATTATCAATCCCTCCTTGTTAGGCTTCCTAAAATGGAAGTCTTTCAATCCTCGAGATCTGTATAATATCACCCAAGCTGGTGCTGGGGCTAAGCCGCACACACGTATGAATTGCTCACTACCTCAATCAAGAAACTTAATCCTAGATGCTCCGAACCGAATACATAATGAACCATCTACCATAAGTTCGCACCTCTCGGCAAAGTCGGTTAATAGACACACGCTATTATCCTCTTTTTCCCTTTTTTTTTTTTTTTTAACTTAAAACCATTCAACTCCTACATATTCCATCAAAGGAAGGGATCGAACTCAGGACCTCTCAAGTCTTACGATGACCAGCTCTGACACCATGTCCAGAAACCGGTATTACCAATGATAAAGTAAATTGCGACATTCAAACCGCAACGACTACAAAACTAACTCGCAGCAATCTCATCACGGGTAACAAATTCAATCTCAATCGAACTGCTCACCTCACCATGAAAATCGCCGCTTCAAACACAAGTCTCTCGAATTCCGATCGGCGCCGATGATGGTGAAGCAAAAAGATGCAGCGGTGATTACTATTTCAACTGTACTACGAGGGAATCAGTGCGGGAAAGAGACGGAGAAGTCGACGAGTGAATCTGAATCGCCGAATTTGCAGGGGCTTTGGCGTGAGATGCGGAAGAGAGAGAAATATGAGAGAGAATGGGGTTGATTTTAGAGGGATATTCTCGAGAGGATGAGGACGAGCCACGTGGATTCATGCACTCCATTTGAAGTTGATCATCTCCATTACTAAGTTTTGGTGTTCTCTCATTTCAAAAAAGGTTTAGGCACACACTGTTTTTGTTTTTCTTGTGTGTTGTGTATGTATGAAGGACAAAATTGATGATGACAAGTATTGAGATGGTTCCTGGTCTTGTTATTGTCCTGCCTACCGAACGCTCCCTCCCAAACGAGTAGTTGGGATTTGAATGATAAGGATAGATCATGAAATCAGAAATTAGATTTTAAAATGATAAAATTATTATGTAAAATGTAGAATAATAAATTCTATCCAAGAGTGTTGACACAATATGTTTTTGTGAATTTGAAAAAGATGACACCTGTTTCAAAAAAATTGGTTTAAAAAAAATTTAAATAGAAAAAACTAACAACAAATCGATAGAACTAATGACAGTTGTCAAGGTTTCTTATGTTGAATTTTTATGTAAAATATATGATGATAAAATTGATTAAATTCTACACAGAAAATTCAATCTTGAAAAAAAATGACATAACAAATTTTTTGAAACTGAAAAAATTAACACAATAAATCAACAGAACTGACGAAAGATTCTTCTTTGAGTCTCTAAGGTTCGTCCGAAGACGGTTATTTTAAGCAACTTAACCAATTCGCATCAAAAAATTGTCAGACACAGAACTGATAGTTATTGAATTAAGGGCCAATTGTGTATCATGTCTGTGTAATCTGGTCCAGCAAATCTTGGTTTCTCGAACAAAAACCTAGCCAATGGTTCACGTCACAACTGACGCAAACCCGTTAGTTATTTGCCAAAGGCAAAAGTGTCTACACGATCGAACAGTTGGGATTTGGACGATGATAAATTCTATTCAGAGATTGAATATGAATAAAAGCTAACACAACAAGTCAGCTACATTGATGATAAATCATAAAAACAACTTGACAGTTTTTTCTATTTTATGACGCACGATGTTTCTTTGGGTTTGCCCAGAAGAGCCATGGATGTTCTATGTACAGTGGTGATTCATTTAAGCAACTTAATTGATCGCATCAAGGCTAGATTATATGATTAGAATTCGCATGACCGTTGTCAGGTTTTTTTTTTGTTAAAATCGATATCTCAAATATATAATGGTAAATTGATTAAAGTCTACTCAAAAAATTGAACTTGAAAAACTGACACTATATATTTTTCTGAAACTGAAAAAATTGATACAATCTCTCTTTTTGAAATTTGAAAAAACTAACAAAATAAATCAATAAAACTGATGATAAATCCTAACTGCATCGTAATTGGTTCTTATATATTTGATGAAAGGTTTTTCTTCAAGTCTCCAAGGGTTCATCCAAAGGCGATTCATTTAAGCAATTTTCTTCAGAAAATTGTCGACACAGAACTGATAGTTCATTGAATTATGGGCAATTGTGTATCATGACTCTGTATTCTGGTCCAGTGAATCTTGGTTTCTCAAACTAAAACTAGCCAACGGCTCACGTCACAACTGACACAAACCCTTGTCGCTTGCTAGAGGCAAAAGTGTCTCCATGATATGAACCCAATACTCGGATTTGGATGATGATCATGATCATGATAAATTGTTTGTGTTGTGTTGGATGATCGAGGATAGATTATGAGATCGCAAATCAGATCATAGTTGTGAGAGTTTAAATGATGAAATGGATATATAAAATTTAGGACGATAAATTCTGAAAAGACAACTGAACATGAAAAAAATGACACAATAAATCAACAAAAATGACAACGTTTTAGATTTTTTTATCCAATGATGAAAGATTTCTTTTAGGTATTAAAAGATCGTCCAAAAGAGCCGTGGATGTTCCGTGTAATGTGGTGATTCATTCAAGCAACTTATTCGATCCCATCAACGTATTGTCGACATTGAAATGATAGCTCATTGAATTAAGGGCCATTTGTGTATCACAACTTGGTATTCTGGTCCAGCGAATCTGGGTTTCTAAAACATAGTAAAAACCAAGCAATGAATCACGTCACAATTGACGCATACCCGTTTGTCACTAGCCAAAGGCAATAGTGTCTACAAGATCCGAACACAATAGAACAGTTGCTTTAAATCCCACTTGTTCAAGAACATGAAAAAACTCGAGGCAGAAGTTGAATATCTCGAACCACCCAATATTCCTCTCAACTATATAGCCAAAATCAGAAAAATGTGAAATCTTGGAGGTGATGATGAGTTTTCTGTAAGCCCTCGGGCGTGAGAGATGCTGATCAAGAGAAGAGAAGCTCATATAGATATGTGTATGGGAACTGGTCCAACTTCATTGATCTCAGCTATGCCCTTTACACTTCTTGTTCAACAATATACTTTTTTTCAGCACACGAAGAGGAGCGATTGAACAATTATCTTCTTTTTGGATCACTTGAGACAAAAAAACATTGTGTCTCTTTTTTCATTTGGCTACACTTGCTCGGAGCTTTCTGTTCCAATTGCCAACAAAAATATCCTCCCAATCTCCTACATGTACAAAATATTGCCATAAAAGAATAATAGGACATCCTCTTTGTTTTTTACTTTGTTGGTATGATATTGTAGCTACAACAATTAAGGGATCGATGACCTAGGATTTTGTTCATTGTTATTGCGTCACAAGTTCTGCGGAGGATTGTCAATCTGTTGATATTGATCAATCCGTTGAATTAAAAATCTTTATCATGCATATTATTTTTCAACCCATTCGTGATTGAATAACCATTCCGAATTATAACAAGATCAGTTTATAATTTTGATTAGAGTTACCGTGCAACTAATATCATCATACTAACGGAGCAAGCATTGCAAGAGCATGTGAAAAAGTTCCACCCGTTGGGCAAATTCCAATTTCGAGAATGAAGAGAAGAAGTAGCACTTCGAAATATCTCAACGACATGGTAAGTCAATGTCGCAACAGCACTACCTCCACTTTCTAATATGCTTGCTTCCAAAGTTAAAAATATTCGTCACCGTTTTTCCTTTTGGCTATAGCCAGGACCCCTTTCACCATTGCACACGCGTAAAATGTTTGAGATGGATTGATCCTACATTATGTCAGCAAATCCATTCAGTAACATATTACTATATGAGATACATATACTATGGATTTCAAGGAGATATTACTCATCTACATTTTATGTGAAAATCCTAAATTACCCTAAATTAGGGAGATCAACTATAACAAATGGAATACAATTTTTTTTTCTATATAATGATTTTAATTCAATGTTTTTTTATTATAATATCCAATACAAACAATCCAAATCATTACAGTTTAAAAAACCCAAAAAAATGGATGAGTTATTGTACCATCGTGACGGCACGAGACATGATACCTCAATAGTCAATAGTACACAAGGGTGCATAAAGAAATGATTTACTAACACCTAAATCAAATTAATCGGAACAATAATCAACTTATCTCAACCATCACCCTCGAGTCCCCTTTTCCTTCATCACACATTCCAAGCCGTCGGATCACTAACCGTAACATCACCCCCAGCCACACACGTGTCCACCCCCCTTTCCCGCCTATATAATGCCCACATTCTGCGCCCACCTTTCTCACCCATCATTTTCCCAACATTCCTTTCCCATTTCCCGCCATTTTCGCTCTCACCCTCTTCTCCTCCTCTCATCAAACGTCGTAGTTTCACCATCCTTCATCATCTCCTTCATCATCTTCGAAGCCAACAAAGAGATCAGATCTCGATGGCGCAGGCAGTGCTGATCGCGGAGCCGAAGGCGGACGCCGTGGTCGTAGACGGCGGACTCAAGGCGGTGGTGGCGATGTCCGATCACAAGAGGAATCGCATCCAGGTCTCCAACAACAAGAAGCCTCTCTTCTTCTACCTCAATCTCGCCAAGGTCGATCACTTTCCTCTCTTCTCTCTCTATAATGCCTGTTTTAGATCTTGGATTGGGATTCTTGGTTCTGTGTTGTTGATTTGGATAGGCTAGGGTTTGAGGTTCGGTTGATTTAGTCTCGTCGATGTGATTTGGAGGATTTGGGGTGCGACTGGAGACTGATTAGATGATGGTCTATTGTTTGTGATCGGTGGTTTTGGACGTGGATTTGGTGTGCGGAGATTGTGATTTGATGGAATCGGAGCGGGATTTGGTGTCAGGTTGGATGGCAGTTGGGTTTGATTGCGGATTTTTTTTATTTTTGAATGTCATGTGGTGCAGTTAGGGTTTCTTTAATCGATGTGTGTATGCGGTTGTCTGTACAATGAAATTGGATATTGTATGAGTTCTTGATGGGCGGATTGGTGGAAGATAAATGATATTCAATGAATTCTTGATCCCGGAAGTGGGGAATCAGTGGGTCTATGATTGTAAACTAAAAATGTGATTATCTTCATTGTTGAGTTGTGAGTTTGTTGAAGCATTGTCTTGGATGTGCATAGTTGAGTTGGCTAAATCAAATGATTCGTGTCTGTTAGATTAAAGAGAATGTTATCTGAGTTCTTGATGAATAGATTGGTGGAAGAGGGATTGTGTACAATGCCTTCTTGACACTGGGAATGGGTAACGTGTGGAGTCTTTGATTGTTATAATGTGAAAAAATAAGAATTTTCTTCATTTTTAAGTTGTTAATTTGTTGGAGTATTGTTTAAGTATGATGCAAACATCCGGATGGAGAGAGAATGAGAATACTGACTGATTGTAAACATTTTGTTCTGTGAAGATTTCATGTTGAGCTGTCAACAACTGAACATAGTCGATTGTGGTTGTTTACATGGCTGAGGGATAAAAAATAAGGTTCTGGATATAAGAGTGACTATTACTAGTTCTTGACTTTCTTTTCATGTCTAATGGATTATATCGTGCATTGTCATGCACTATATATTTTCTTGGTAGTAAAGCGAGTTCTTGGTATTTGTCTGTTTGAGTACAAATCTTGATACTAGATTCCAGAATGTGCTTAAGATTCTTTGCTCTTGTCACTTCTTTGGCTAATGGATAGATGTTCTTCTCTTGCAGAGGTACATCAAGCAGCACAATGATGTTGAGCTCTCTGCTTTGGGCATGGGTATGAAACTCTGAACTACTAACGTGCTTTTCTGTGATTACTTCCTGGTGTTATCAATTGGGTTATGATACTTCTTGATGATCAAGAAGAGACGTTCAGTGTTCCTGGAAGTTACTTGGTGCAGAATTATGCTTTTAGTTGCTTGGTCCTGAAATTTATCATGCTAGTAGTCTTCAGGCTGCTACTGAGTTGCAAGATGATCCCTGTTCATGGCACAAATGCATACACAGTGTGCGACTTTCCTTTATGTTTATGGGGACAGATTGGACGGTGTATGGAATCCATGTGGACTGGGTTGATTATAAGCGACAGACTTCATATCATGCTAAGTGTAATTAGGAATGTGAGCGATTGTTGCCTGCAATCTATATAATTCTGTTTTCTGGCATGTGGTCCAATGTTCAGCTATCCCAACTCTCGTCACAATTGCTGAGATTCTGAAGGCCAATGGTCTTGCTGTAGAGAAGAGTAAGGCAGCCGGCACTTTGTTTGTACTTTAAGGACCCCATTGAAAGTGATGAATTGCTAATGTCTATATGTGACCCTATGACACTGTAACAGAAGTCCTCACCTCTACTGTTGGCTCCAAGGATGAAAACAGAGGCAGGCTTGTGCAGAAGGCTAAGGTAGTCACACAAGTCTTAGTCCACTCTATTCAAATTGCCCTTTTTGATGTTTCTAATGTGTTGACTTTTTGAAATCTACAGCTTGAGATTGTTCTGGAGAAGTCTGAGAATCCAAGGAATCATCAATCCAAGACTGAGCCTGAATCTAATGCTGCTGGAGCTGAAGCAAATGACAATTCTGATGCAGCCCAACCATGTGCTGATTCTGCTGGAACTGAACCTAGTCTGCCTGGGACTGAACCACCAGTGCCTGCTGGAGCCGGGTCAAACTCTGATGCCCATGAGAAGTAAAGGGGCGCGGCACTAGTAACGAGATCACATTCCTTCAGTCTGCTTGTTCGTTTCCCATCTTATACTGTCTGGATAGCACCATGTTCCTGTGGATAGATATACCAGTAGGTATAGCTTGTTAGTCGTCGGTGTATACCATTTCGAGCTACTTCTAGCAGTACAGAGAACTTAGATGTAGCATACAGCACAGCGCTGGTTTTGCTGTCTTTGGCATGTTCCGGCTGCTGTTTGCTCTTCTTCCTGTATGTTTTGTAGTCGGTGGTCTTTGATCGCTTGCTATCCATGTAACTCTCTCATGTTACATTTTTCAAACAGCAAGATGCATATGACTGTAACAATACATTGTTTTGAGGCAATATATTCTAGTGTTGTTCTTTCTTAGTAAGTGTCCGTTTTTTTTTCCTTGCTATGTGACTGTTATCAACTTATCGTATTGTTGAATCGATTCCTTGCATTCAGGCCAGATAATATGGGCAGCAAGAGATGTCCTTTGGTTGAAGACGAATAAGGTTAACCATAATTTCCGTTTTTCACCCAAGATGTTGAATTTAAGTTTTTTTTTTAAAATTTAAATTTGACTGGTGAATCATTAATCATAATATAAATATATCTTTATTCAATTTGATGGAATTGGATTTTGAATGTAAATTTTATTTAATCCAATCAAATATCATTGGATCATTAATAATCCAATTCAATACTCAACATTAATCTAGATCGAAGACAGGTCGGAAAAAATGCATGAGGGGACCGAATAATATTAGTGTATCGATTACTCAAATCTATACTATATATTTATTATAACATTAAAACTATTTTCTCATTGCCTATTTACTAAATCTTAATTTAATATAATATTTTTAAGAAATCAAATAGCGAGCCACTTAAATTTTAGTAATATTCTATAAATAATCAATTGTTAAATTTTATCTATTAATAATAAACATGAAAAATTAAAATAAAATGACAGTTTAATATATGATAGTGTGATTCAAAAGAAAAAATAAAAAAACAATATAAAACATAGAATTCTAAATAACACTGATAACATGTTTTTGAAAAAAGTAACACAAACAATATGAATTGAGTCAAAGAAAAATTAAATATAACATTTAATAGGAACACAAAACAACGAACACAATCAATCCTCTAAAACTACAGAGAACATATTCTGGGACTCGAACTCTTGTAAGGAAAAAAAGATGGAGGTTAATGCTCAACATTTACGGGATTGGAAGGATTTTATAAACTACAAACAAGTTAAAACAATATATTCTGTGCACAAGTGGCATTTCTAACTTAAAAGTACATTATGCTCGACCACTCATGGGGGCCTGACCCCCGCCACCCCCACCCTCCCAGCTCTGCCCCTGATCGTCTCATCGCCTTTCAATCAATCTTATGAAACCCGGACCGAACCCGGTCGGTCCGACCGGAAAAACCATCATCCGCTTCCCATCACGGTCCGGTCCATGCCTGCCACCCGTTCAGCCTCGAAAACCTTCCAAAACCGATGACCCGAGGGTCAAACCGTTGGAACCGACGATCCAATACGTTCCTCCGATTTTGGACGGTTGATTTCAATAGGGGAAATTGGCTGTTTTTTCCTTAGGATTTATCCTTCATGCGGATCTATGTTTTATAAAACTCAATTTGAGATGAATAGTACTTAGAATTGAGGTGAGATTGAGGTTGGTCTATGGGGTTTAATCTTTCATGGCGACAAAGCAATAGAGAAGGAACAAAACTACGGTTGTAAGATGGTGGAGGAGAATAGTAGTTGGGCTTCCTAATATTGGGCTAGGGCCGATTATTATATGCTCACGGTTATTTATTTTAAGTTGTAAGATGCACTCATCAGTATAGTGTAATAGTGGCATATGAGAGTATACTATTTCATCGATTAGAGATTCTTTAGTTAAACATGTTATATTTAAATTTAATAATATTCAATATTTTATTATGATTAATATATATTATATTATAATTATTATGTCATAATTTAACCACGAACAAATGTTCCATCCGCTTGTTCAATTCCCTGATTCCATGAACAATCCGAATTTGAAAACATTGTTTTCAATTACTCGGATAAATTTCAATACTCTCTCTCTCTTCAATTTTTTTTTTTTTTTTGAGAAAATGAATTCAAACTTTTATGAATCTTACGCATACTACCAACGAAGGCCAATGGCATCCATTATACGGCCCATCAACTCAGCCCCCTTTGTAAATACTCCATTTTCCTCTCACAAACCCTAGTTCTGCTCTCTCCACTCCCGCGTTCTGCACTCACCCGCTGAACCCTCTTCGAAACCCTAGCTCGCTCGATCTTATGGAAACCATGGTGAATGCCGCTTCATCTCTCTCACCAATTTGTCATCTGCATCATCATCATTTCTCTCTTATGTATCTGTGAATCTATTTGTGTGTGGTTGGTTGATGTGTGATTTGTAGTTAGGCGGAAGTGGAGACGGAGGTGGCGGTGGAGGGAGGAGTCCCGAAGAAGAGGACGTTCAAGAAGTTCAGTTTCCGCGGCGTCGATCTCGATGTGCTCCTCGACATGTCCACCGAAGAGCTCGTCAAGCTCTACCCCGCCCGCGCTCGCAGAAGGTACATCACATCGAATGATCGCAGATTTCATTGTGTTCGATATCTTTGTTGTTATTTGTTTAGGTGTTTTGATTCTTTGTGTGGTAATTTGGTAGGTTCCAGAGGGGTTTGAAGAGAAAGCCCATGGCTCTGATCAAGAAACTGTGCAAGGCGGTATGAGTTATGATTATCTTTTTGATGTATTCGAGCGAAGGGACATATATTGTTATATGATTATATAATTTGTTATCTCATGATTTCGATACAAAGATATGTTGTGAGTTTTGTGTTTAGAGATGGTGTTGTTTATAGGTATTGATATGGCACATGTGACCGATTAATTTGCTATGAGTGTTTAACATTATGAAATCTCAAGCTTATGGTGGATGCTATGACATTTTTTCGTTATTATCGTGAACCGCATCATATATGTAGTGTGGATGTCTCAAAAATCTTTTTGAATATACGATTTGTGATGGTGATTAGTTTGATTAGTTCAACTTGATGCAGTGATCGTCCTCTGGCAACTGTAAAACATGATAAGTTGTATGAATTTATCAATATTAATTTATCAGTTCACTAATCAAACAGAGAGTACTTTATGAATTTTGGATGGATAGTGATAGTGGACTTTCTCATGCACCATCCTTGGTCTGTCCTCTTATTATCTTAATGACAATGCAGTCCCTAACTCTTGCTGGAAAGCAATGGTCTTGGTTTTCTCTTCAACCTTCTTGTGCAACTGCTTGTTGCTTCCCCTGTTATCTTACTTTCTCAATTATTTGGTTGCATACCTAATCATCATCTGCACTCTATTCATACTGGGTTTTCTTCCTCTCTAGTGCATGGATCAACGGATGACTGCCTCAATGAGCGTGCTTGATCTTGTCATTACATGGACTTGGTCTGATTCTTTTTTTTCTTTTTTTCTTTTTTGAATGATTGTTAGTTTCCCATGAAAGTGAACACATTTGTATCAACTTGATTGGGTTTTGGTTCCTTGTTCTTTAGAGTCTGCTTATAAGTTATGCTATCCCCATAGTGGTGTTCTTATTGCTAGTATGGTTCTTGTCTTCTTTACTAGGTTCAATTGAAACCACGGCTCAGCCAATGGCCAGTCTAGCATATATGTGATTAAAGTGTGAAGTTTGGAAATTGTCTTCATAGCCTTCTCACTGCCTTTCTAGATATCTCTCTTTCTGTTTTCATAACCAAGTGTATTTTTTTGCTCGTGTAGTGTTAACTCTCTTGGAAGGTTTTATGTCTGTAATGTTTCCTCTTTTTTTTTTTGTTCTTTATTTTATGATTTGCTAGGACATTTGAGACACATGCTGTGTTATTTGAGACACATGGTTTTATGTGTTTCTTCAGAAACGTGAAGCCCCAGCTGGAGAGAAGCCAGAACCGATTAGGACCCACCTGAGGAACATGATCATCATGCCTGAGATGATCGCAAGCGTCGTCGGTGTGTACAATGGCAAAACCTTCAACCAGGTGGAAATCAAGCCTGAAATGATTGGCCACTACCTTGCTGAGTTCTCAATCTCATACAAACCAGTCAAGCACGGAAGACCTGGTATTGGTGCTACCCACTCATCTAGGTTTATTCCTCTCAAGTGAGAGAGCTTTCTGGTGCTACCCACCTTCATGCGGTGCTGTTTTGATGAATGATGTTACTGAACCTAGTTGGCCTCGCTGAGGTCACTATTTGACCTAGTTCAGGCTTCCCTACTTTCTTTCAATGTTTTAGGTCATGGTTGAAGAGATGTTTTAAGATCTTGTTTTGAAAGCTGGTCTTTGATATTATTGTATTTGTCTGTTCCAATAGTCACATTTGTTGTGCTCTGAATGCTTCGTGCTCGTTGTTGGGAATGGATCTCGCTCTCTTCTCGAAAGAAAGAAAGTGTGCTAATCTGCTCAAACTCTACGTCAAAGTGACATGAGGCTTCATGTTCTCTTTTCTGATTGAAGTTCATCTTATGAGATGTTTTGCAACTGAGGCGCTGAGTCCCATATGGTGTGTTGTTTCTGGCATTATCCCGAATGAAGCACGATCATCATTTGTGAAGTGCCTGGTGATTTGTGAAGCGCCTGTGATCAACTTATTAGACATCCACTTGTTACTATCTGGCATGTTGTAAAATAAGTTGGATACGGTTCGCTGCACTCTACTCTTTTCCCCTTAGAGATAATCAACTCATTTAACTCTACGCTGCATACAATATTCAAGGATTCATAATATGGATACACGTTTTGAACTATGGGCGGCGCTACTCACGTCCCTTTGAAATGGCTTTCCAAAAAGGCATTTCGACTTATGGAGAAAACAGTTGCATGATGTCGATTCTAATGTGACATGAATGGATTGTTTTAAATTTCGATGGCTACTTTAAATCTCTCTGGCCGCCGTTCAAATTTGATGAAATTTAATTCAAGGGGAGACTTTTATAGTCTGTAGTCTGATGAGTTTGTAAGAAACATATAATTATGAACAGCCTTCAATGAGAAGAAACTATCGCAACTGGGCATAGCGCAACACCATCACGAACTCTTTAGCCGAGCCACCAGGTGATACGATGAATCCAGGTGATTCTGGTTTTGACAGCATCCACATCTGTTGAAGGTCTGGGAGAATCGTGGAAAATAATCTCCACCTGCATCATGTTGTATTTGAACTATCAGAATATTCTGTTAAGCATTATGGTTTCCTGACAGATGCACCTAAGCAAAAGATCGAGTTTGATAGTAAAAGGTAACACGGTGAGACATTAGAACCTTGAGATGGGAAGAAGACAGCACGAGGATGACTGTACCTCGGACTCATTTGGAAGTTTGAGTTTCTTTGCTACATGCTTCTTGATCGGAGGTGCATTGGGATCACTGTAACAACCAAAAAGCGGTGATCGAAATTAATCAATAGGATGTGCATGAATGTTGAAATATGCCAATTCCTTGCTGTATTGGTCATGTATGAACTATGAAGGATGAATCGAGGGATCTCACCTCACTTTATAATAGCCTTGAGGGATTTGTGATAGTGGTGCATATCCAGTTCCATCCCTGTTGCCATTTACGACAATTCTCAAAAATAACGGTAAAAACTGAATCGTGTTCGACTTTGATTCATACTGGAGTTGTCAACTTTCAGACTTTTAGTTTGTGGGAGAACACGATAGATATATTGGTTGAGCTTATTTTTTAACTGTTTTATCATATAGGTTTACTGAAACATAAGCTTTCAATGCTTGTCCATATATCAGGATAACAGTTCACCATGCATGCCTAGAGACATGAATCCCATATAATCAAAGAAATTTCCGTGGAGAAAAGAAGGCGATCTTACTTGACTTCCAAAGCAACTAGTGTGAACCAAATCGGATGGGTCATTCTACTGGGATTAGGAGATGAAACATCAAGTATACTTTCTGGTGTGACATTGAGTTCCAATTGTGAATCTCTTTTCTCGGGCTCCCTACATTTTCTCCTTGATCGTGCTGGATTTGCAGTAGGTGTGATTCCTGCACTTGATGCCTTCTTCCTAATACGAGATTCCAGTTTTGGATCCCATTCTTCGTCATCAGGATTTTAATCTTCACTCTCACTTTGATACATAGCCAATGCCTCTCCTACGCCCTTTAGCTCATCCAACCTATATTGAACACGATTTTCAGTTGATTTGCATCTCCTACAAGAAGCGAAGTGTGAATATCCCAACATATGTGCAATATTTGTAATGTACGCTTGTCGTTGGTGCAAATAATTGTCAGCAAGATTGGACCTGACAAATTCTTCTCTTAGGTGGAGGCTGATGAGGTTGAGTAGAGCAGCCTGCTGCTTGGTATTCTACTATTTTGGTCAGGTTCTCAATTGGCAGATCAATGTATACTTGTGAAGGCGGCATGCTGGCTCTTAACCTTGACGGAGATCCGGCTTGAGGTGATGGATGTCCTGGAACTTCGGCGGATTTCATTTGATTATCCATAGGAACCTGTGTTGCTCCAAAATTTGTCAAAGTCTCTGGTTGATCATCAGGCGGAAAGTTCAAATCGAAAAATTTCTTTGGTCCGTTGGATGCCGTTATCTGTACACGCAATCAGTTTTGAGGTATATAAGATGAACTGGTAATACTTAGCTGATTTATATGGACCATAGATCCTCTTATTTGTCTCTTTTAGACCATCGTATTACCTTCGTACTAACCAACATTGTCAGAGAAACAGGATTAGCTTCGCCGTTGTTGTGGTTTTCAGTTTTATCAAGAGGATCCTCAGCTTGCGGCGTAATGATACAGTTCTTTGGTATTGTGTTCTTTCTTCGAGACCTCCTTCCCTTAGTAACTGACTCGTTGGTGACATTTACGCTGCTATCTTCCAACTGCATATGAGATGGTTCACTGCTTCTCGCAACATTGCTCTCCTCCTTGGATTTCTTGTTGTTTGAAGTTGATCCTTTCATCTGCTTTTTTTGCTTGCAGTCCAAATATCTTGAGCCTCAGCTCCTGTAAGTTGTTATCCATTCTGTAATCCAATATCACAATGAATTAGACAATGGCTCATTACCGAAGGATATGATAAGTTGAAGACGAGTAGATACCGGAGCCTATCCAGAGGATGAGTTCCCATATACACCTTGCACACAGGACAGCGTTTCAAATCGTCTTCTTCAATCTTTTCAGTGATACATTTCCTGCAAACTATAAACAAAACATTCAAAGACATAAACTCCACAGCAAGATATACAAACAGGTTTGAAATGGTACACACATGTGTGGAGGCAATCAGATAGGTGGTGGCGTCAGTGAAGAGCTTATCGCAGAGAGGACATGTCAGGCATGATTCTAACTTATCCCTCTTCACCCTCACCTCTTGCCTACCATCAACATTGTCAGCATCGTCAACTGTGGCTTTGGCCTTGCCTTTGTCCTCCCTCGTGTTCGTCATCATCTGCTCCTTGGCTTAAGATGAATAACTGGAGCTTCTACCTGACACCAGCAACCAACAATTACCGATCATCCAACAGGCGTCATTGGCGTAAAACATTGTGTCTGAATATTGTCCGTTTTAAGCTCGTCAACTTTGGTCCCTTTAAGTTAAAATGCATCTTGATTGGTTGGACTTATAATCTCCTTATAATAGCTTACTCCCCTACATTGAGGACGATGAGAGAATAAACCAACTTCTGCTTCTCCCTGTTATGGTTCCCTTAGACCAAGGGTTCAATGTACTACCTATGATCAACAAACAAACAAAACTGTGACAAAGGAGCCTTTGCATTTCTCATGTGTCCATTCACATGTTAAATCCATGGGCTATTGGGGAAGCCAAAAGCAAAACAATTTTTTCAAGAGAATGATGACAAATAAATGAACATAAAATACTTAATATTATAATGAAAAAGCAATCGAGTAACTGAACTTAAAAAAGTAATAATATAAGAGTGATCGGATGGGACGATAGCCCCCGTTTCACTGTAACAACGGTGCCAAGAATAAAAAAGAAACAAGAAAAAGAGGAGAGAAAGGAGGGAAGTGGGTACCCGTGAGAGAGTGAGAGAGTGAGAGAGAACAGTAACAAAAAAACAGGAAGAGTAAACCGATCAATGTTTAGTGATAAAAACAGTCATCACCGTTCCGGCATTATTCTCATAATATAATTAACTACTGTGTTTTCGTGATGTTGGAGGGAAAGTTAACTAGATTTACAGAGCAACTACTTGATGAGGAATTCTTCCTTTCAACTAATCTGCTGGAATAACAAAGCTGCATTTGTTTTAGCAGTAGAGAAAGATATATATAAGCAGGAATTGGCACCCTCAAACTAAGTACTTCATGTATGCGATAGGTTTTCCTCAACCACATTTTTTTATGTCCTAGACAAAGATCTCACTGTAACCTCGTAGATCTATTGGTTGTGACGAAGAGAAAGTAAAGGCATATACCCGAATAGACAGTAACAAATCCTGCTAAGATTTTGATTGATGAACTAGACATGAAGAAGCAAACCAAGATTTTAACCAAGCAGTAAAATTGAGACAATAAGAAATGAGATTCTTTGCTATAAGAGGATGAAGACGTTCTTCTTACCAAAATTTGTGCTCGTCGCCAATATTAAATCGCACCCCAACTCTTGGCTAGCAGCGACAAGAACAAGACGATCTTGGAATGCTGTATTTATAATGTGTTGCTTCTTCTGCTTTCGGAAATTCTATTCTGTATACAGACCAACAAGTCCTCTATATGAGAAGTTCTGCTCTGTATACATGTGGATTTTATTCCATATATCGACGGATCCGATATTAAGTAGTTAAGGTGCACGGTCGCGACGATTCAGAGAATCAGAAATAGGTAAAACATTTACTGTCTTACCAGTTCATTAGATTCATGGACTTGCATCACTTTTGTTCTGGTTTTACATATTAGTTAATGCCTTTTCTCCAATTCAATTGTCAATTGTCATGTATGTATGCATCTAAGAGGATGCTGTTGTACCCAATATACCTATACCTTAAGGATAAAAGAAGTTGTTGCGCCGGCATGCTATGCCATGCCATGCTTGGTATCTTGTGGTTAAAAAAAAAAAAACCGAAGATTGTTACTGTATGTTGCAGCTCATTTGCTGCTACATATACTGGTATACTATGAAGAACAGTAAATTTTTTAATTAAGACAGTCTCGTATATCCAGGACTACATATATCATTTTCCTGGACAAACATACCCCTCTTTTCCATGTAAATTTGCAAGAGTTGGGCTTGTTGGATGAGTTGTGTTCTACGATTTGGACCGAGCCTGGCAAAACATTTTCCTTGATTGTGGGCTCATGGGCCTAATAAGCGAATCCATGTTTTCAGCAATTGATTTGGGCCGGAGTCCATTAACTAGTATTACGGCCCAACTATCCCAAACGTTTATATCCGCTGTCCTTTGCTGTCAGGCCCAATCTTAAAGCAAGGGATTTTTATTTCCCCCTTTTTTTGGAAAATAAAGGGAAAATTAATATTACTATCACAGAAATACTTTAGATATAGGTCGAATTAAAAAGATCATTAGTATTTTTTTCAAATTATTTATTTATATATTTTCAAAGAAATCATGCCCACTTCATGGAATCTTATTAGTATTAACTTCAAATCTTTATTTTTTGGTCCTTTGGTAAAGGAAACAAGTCGACAATGTATAACTAGTCGACGTCAAGACGACTTATATTAAAGGTAATTAACACAGTGCTTTACGTTGAAACTTTCATGAGAATACTTATGCCAAATATAAAATATGACATTAAACTAAATAGACATTGAAAATCAAGTGACCAAATAATTGCAAATATTGATGAGACCAATATCTGATTACATAATTCAATAGAGTAATGTTTGCACCCCACGAGACCCCCACGACCCATGATACCATGAGCGTACACATGGACATGTTCCCCCACCACCCCACACCCACGCCCAAATATCATGAGTTATGATTATCATAGCAAATTGATGTGCATTTAATATAAATGTTGAGTGTAAGAAAATTACGTTCTTGAAATCGTAAGACAAAGGCATCAAATATGGAGTATCGGTTTTTTTAAAAGCGAGAATTTTCATGAGCATAACTATGATTCGTGGGATCTTTATAGTCATTGTTAAACCCTCTATCCTAATATAAATATAACAATTAACATATCTCTTTCGTTTCAATATTAAAACTTAATATCATTTTATTAATTATTAATTATCATAGAAAATTCTTTTTTAATCGACCAAACAATAGAATTGAATTTATAACTTCACAACTTCAACAACATACAAATCTAGCCAGAACTTGATTCTTGGAGAACTGATCATAACGAAAAATTCTCAATTACAATGAGGATAATGACAACTATACTGTATGAAAATGAATACAACAGATCCCAAAGATCAAAAGAGCTGTTTTTCCAGCGCACAAATATAATTGTTTTGAACACATTATAAGTTTGACATGCCAACACACGAATATCGTATTCAAAGAGTCTTATCCACTATGAAGTATGAATGCATGGCTAGACAGATATGAGTGATATAATTATATATACATAGTATGGCAAAGAAAACACACCCATTGCTTAATTTTTTATGCATAAAATTTTCAGAAAGTTGCTGCCCCTTCTTTTTCTCCCTTCGATGGACCAATTAAAACTAAGAAAAATATATGCTTGCCACAAATGCATCGAAAACTCTGGAACAGCTAGACATGTATGGCAGCCCATTCTTCAGGATCTGTTCTTGCACTTCTCCATTGCTCTTGGTGCTGAAATTTTCGACGAAAAGGAGAGATGAGAATAACACTGTACCCATCTACAGTTAATTATCCATGTACTTAATTTTTTTTTTTTTTGAAAACAAATTAGTCGCAGAATTGTACAAGATTCTACAACATATGGCACAAAGAGAAGTACGTTTTTCAAGTATAACAGAGCGAGTTTTACATGACATAATGTGGCTAATCAGATAAGATATGCATACCAAGTCCAATGGCATCTGATCCTTTCATGATGCGCAGACGCTTACACGAATCCACAAACATCCTGTAATACGAAAAAATACAGACCCGTTAGTAATATGAACAGAACTTTTCATGCCATACCTGAGATAACCTTACATACAAAAGCTTATTTGAGTTAATTATGGATATTGTGGATAGATGTAGGTGTTAGATTTAATCTATCTCCATAGTGAAATATATTAATTATTATCGTGTTAATTATTTGGTCTAATAAATCGAGACGATAAGCTCTTATTTAGTATAATATGTGACCGGTTAATATGAATTGGGTAGATATCTACTGGTCCGTGAAGAGTATGACCAATAATTATTACATCTTTATATATATATCAAGTAGGTCATCTTTTCTAATCCTATGATATATGATAACTTATCTACATCAATCGTCAAGGACATTAAAAAAGTGAAATCCATTAACGATTTTATTTATATTTCAGATTCACAGATCTGATCAATCCAAACGTACATGTCATAAGTATTTTTCACGTTATGTATTTTTCGATATGTATCATGACGATTAAGATATATGTAAGATTATTTTTCAACTTCTAATGATATATTAGATTTATCTAAGACAATCCTAGGATTGGATTTTTCTACTGTGGGAAGATAGAGTGACTTACTCCCATGGGACATCGCCCACGAGCATCCAGTCACCATCCTTATCCTCATATGTTGGAACGAACTCAGAGCCATTCAGCACATTCATTAGCGCCTTTCTCTCTTCCTTCATGAAATCTATCATCACCCCTTGCTGCTGGGCCCCATTCTTTCCTGCACATCACCATGTCACGCATTTATTTTCCATGTATACATTACATTTACATTCATATACGAATTGATACGGTTTTTTTATGTAAACATCATTCAACCATACGCCATCAATGCATATATTCACTGCATATTTAATTGCATGCATATGCAACAATAATCATAGGGCTTCTGGTCCCTTTCTCATTTCCCTTACATCGCATATGCATTATTATGATGTTCATTAGCCAGACTATGCTATATCTTTATATGTGCGCAATTATATTGTATATTTCGCATAGGTTGCTCACTTTTACTACTCCGTCTCCGTACATAGTCTACTGAATATAGACTAATAAGAAAAGGACATTCAATACCGAGCATAGATGCACGTAGAGGCTAGGATTCCACAAAAACCAATCTGGTTGTTTACATGAATTTATATCGTGCAAGAACTTGAAATTCACTGTAGATATATATTAGTCATCTAAAGGTTTAATTTGTTATCGGATTCTATCAACACTCACTGTCCAACACTTCCATCATGTAAATTAAATATCAACATTTCAAGACCAAAATAGACTCTCTTTTTTAGATGAGAGTGTTATGTACAGAAATCCTCGTTGGAATTGGATGCTCAAAGTAGTCAAAGACAGAATCCTAGTCAATAACAAAACTACTTTATTCATTATATGAAACTTACAATATTGTATAAAAAGAATACTGAATATTTTGAGGATCTTTATTATCGTCTTAAAGATTCAACTAGATTTTATTTAATTTTAGCTTGATAATTTTATGAAAAATGATACTAATTTTATTTCAATTGACAAGTTCATTGATGGCGTGGAAACTTTCGTGTTGATTTAATTAGACTAAACACAAGAGTGCGTTCGACAGCTTTGCCCTCTTTGTGAGGACTCGATAAAAACTTTGACATCACACACACAGCGAGAGAGAGAAGGAAAATAAATCACAAATAAAAACGGAAAAAAAAAGAAGTGAAACCATGGCCAAATAAACAATGAGAAAAATAACTATTAACAAATCACAGGAAAACGAAGGAAATCGACCAATGACACAGAGATAAAAAGTAAATATATCCACCAACCTGCAGGCATGGTGAAGGAGGTGAAGAGGTTGGCGAGGGCATGAGATAGCTCTTGGTAGCTGTGATACAGCTTGAGATCCACCTTGCGCAGATATGGCGCCCCATCAATGCTAACCTTCACCAGTGAATTAGCCCCTGCCGCTCCTGCTGTGGCAACAGCCGTGCTGTTCTTGTTGTTGCCTGATATCTTCTTCTCCTTGTCTTTGACGTCCTTGATCTTCTTGTCGGCGGCTTCGGCGGCAGCGTCGGAGGTGGCGGACTTGTGGGTTGTTGCCATAGTGTTCTTCCTGTACGATCTCACTGGTGGCCATCCCACCACTTGCGCTCTGCAAGCAATGATCCCATATATATTCAACACAAATTTTTGAGCCATCTATATATACAGTTAAAATTTTTATGGTTAGTTAATTAGTAACTTAAAAACCATATTAATCCATAAAATGCTTAGTGATTCATTTTTTGCAATAGTTTTATTAGATTAATTAATTGATTCATGTCACCTGAATCATAAACATGCATATATCGTTTGTTTCCAATAGTTAGAGAAGATCAACAGTTTCAATATTTCAATTTGTAGCATCCATTGATGTGATCGATATTGATTTTTTTTCCTATGTTCTAAGCCCTTACGTAAGGAATTATTTTCCAAAAAACAAAATTCATTTAAATTGGATAAATGTTACAAGTCACCGGCATAGATGAAATATAACAAAATATGATCAGATAACGAAACATAAGATCAATACTTACTTGGCAGGTGGCTTGATAGTTCCCTTGGTAGGAGAATCGAGTTCCGTCGCCCCTCCAAAGAAATCCTTTGGGGACGAGTCGAGATTCAGCTTCAGATCAACACTCTGAGGATACCTTCCTCGCTTTCCGTTTTTCACCACTTCCCCACCACCACCACCATCGTCGCTGCCGCCACCACCAGGCAGCCCAAGGCAAAGATCCGTCTCTCTCAGGCCAAGCACCTTAGCCATTGCTAACTTGAGTTATCTCTCTCTCTCTCACTTTAATCGCAAGAAATGAACTATGAGGTTGTCTTGTATTTTACTTTATAGCTTTGGAGGCGATGATGGTTCGGTACTTTTAAACCGAATTATATACTATTTATTTTTGTCCCAAAATATAATAAATAGTTTGATCCAACACGTAAATTTATATATAATTTATATATATGTTGAATTTTTGTAGGATTTGATGAAGAAAAATATTTTTTTAGTGATTGTGGGATTTAGGAAAGACAATGACATAAAAGAAGAAGTAGGTATTTATTATATCAGATGATGATTTGTTTTAATATTTTTTATGTAAAAAAATTATTATTAAATATGATATATTTATTATATTTTAAAATGATTCTAATTTAAAAAATATGATTTATAATAATAAATTCCATCGGATAATGTTGTTCTCTTGATGGCTTGTGTATACCTGTCTTGCTTTCTATATGTGTCTATGTCAATCAACTACGGAGTAATGCATTTTTATGGTGATCATTAATTAGCAATAAAATGAGTTCTTTAGGTAATATTTTCTTCCTCTCATAAAAAATTCAACATATATGTATTTTATATTATATATATACATGAATATAAGTCTGTTTTCATACTAAATCACGTCTGATCGTTTCGCAATATATATTATATTAAAGTACATAATTTATATAATTATTGATGTTTCATAATAAATTTATATAAAATTACGTTTGATCGTTATTATACTCATGTTAAAATTTACATCAATATATGTATCTCATCAAAAGGTTATATTTTTTATAAAACGGATGGAGTAATTTTTTAATTAATGATAAAAGCAATTACTAGTAAAATTTATGAATAATATATGGATTGTTGATGACCACACAATATGGGGGGATTATTAATACATCTTGAGAGTGTATACCTCTTCAAAAGTGTGATTTTTTATTTATAGTGATTTAATAATGAAAGTTAATCTTACTTAATCAATCAAACAACATGAAAATGCTCCCTCTGATGTAGTAGTAATTAACATTTTAACAGTAAATGCTTGAACTTTATATGGACATAGAACCTCACAACTTTTGCCGTTAGAACGAGTTATCGACATATACAGTTTGTGTAATGCATTGACATGTCATGATTTTTTACGTATCACATAAATATGTGTACGCTTTGAAAAAATTCGAACTACAAGCGTAATTATCTAAATGAGGAGATTATTATTATCTGCTAATATGGTTAAATTTATGAGGTGGCCAGAGATGAGAGATCTATGTTAGAAAGTTTAGGATGTAATGGGACCACTCATGATTCGCAACGTGGCGGCAAGTTGTGCGTTGGATCCGGTTCGACCGTTCGAGGTCGGCTAGCTGAACGGCCCACTCAGTCAACAAGTCAAAAGTTTGAGTGACACAACGATTAGTGAACATTTACTGTTTACAGTGCCCCTTTTTCTTTGACCGAAGTGAAAAATTAATGATTTTATCTCTTCCCCACAGCCATTCGTAAAACTTTAAACTGGATTTTCAACTGCAACTTCGCTTGATTATTAGGAGTAACGCTTAATATTTGACCTTTACTAGATCATGATGGTTACAAACATTTAAACACATGGGATTTATCATCTTATAACGTCTTTAAATATTACTAGTAATATTTACTAGATCACGCAATGGTTGGCTACAGCGTTTGATCTTTCTAACAAATTAGAGTAGTTTTCTTCGACATAAATGACCAATTCTATGATTTAAGAATTAAAAAATTAAGAATATAATCACGTGTGTTGAAAGAACTAAACTAATCAAATATACTGAAAGTAGTAGTTGTGGCAATCAACTAATTGCAGTGGACGCAGCTAATTTTCCCCCAATATTATTCACAGGATTTAGAATGTTATGCTCTAACCATTGTATTGCATACAACCCACATAACATTTCGTTCCAGCAGACGGCTCATGAAAATCTACATCAATAACCATAATTGTGACCCTAACAAAATACTGTCGAATCTCTTTACATTAAAGGTTCATAGCCCGTGACCGATATGCAGTGCGTGCAGTGTAAATATATGCAGGGACATTCCGGCCTTGATCTTGTTCTCTGCATACACGAGATTGAGCATATTGTAACATGCGTATACCATGCGAAATTGTTCCACTTCACCAGTTGAGAACCTTTTGATTTATTCCTTGCTACAATAAATTATCTTCTTTTCTCGCTGTTGTTGTCTCTTTTTTATTCTCTTTCATTTTCATTTTAAAGGGTTGAATTTGAAAAAAGAGAAACGAGAAGAAATCAAACAAGAAATATGTTCTGTTCAAGTCAACGTGCACACTGAAAATTTATAGTACAAGAAAACTGGAAAAAGATTTGAGAATAAGATAAACATGGTGTGAAAATGATAGAGATCCCGTTGAAATTGTACGATTAGTGACATAAAGCAGATAGAATTAATTTTGGATATGGAATTCATTGAGCTTTGACGTTTAATTCGAGCAAATGAACCATTTCAACATCATCGGGCATTTTGTAAAAGATTATCTAGCTTTGTACCCATAAGAAATCGACTCTCAACGTGTCTCGGCTAGGTATGTGTACTTGGTAACCGTGTTTATATAGAGAAATTTGTCGCATCAAATGCAGCCAACTTATCTGCAACAAGTAATGGTAATTTTACACTCAATCAAATATGGGTTGATCATTGGAACATATCGTTTGGTTAGTATTTAAGAAGATACGTATCTCTTGATGATACGGCCAAGCATGCAGAATGGCCCAATGCGAATGGGGTTTTGGGTCGGAGAAATTGACAATTGGGGGCAAGTTTACAGCTTGGGTTAGGGATGTTTCCTTCTCCCAAAATTAAAAGATGTGACTTGTGTCATGTTCAAGACCATAACACGAATAATTTTGATTCTTTTTAAATAAATAATAATTTCACTGATATATATATATATATATATATATATGTATGCATGCATGTATTTCCTCGTAAATTGGGAATCCACGTCACCATGTTGATCATTCCATGAATACATGGGTAGACATGGTGTACGTGCATATGACTTACATCAATCCGAGGGTAACATATATACGACCAAAAATATGAGGTAGCTATTTATAGAGTGATAGTAAAAGCGATAGGACGATGACATAATTGAGCGAACCAAATGATATGAAAGTTAGATCACCAGTTATTGGATGCTATTTTAGGATGAGTGTTAATGTGTTGTATGTCACAGCCTCGGAGGTCCTCTTGGCATAATATTGCTATCACGGTCCTAAGTTGATATATACATGGAATACGTCTGAAACTAATACGACAAAAAAAATATTTAAAAAATTGATATATACAACGGGGATACCTAATCGATTAATTTGGCACTGAAGAATAACATTACTAGTAGTATTTTGGGAATTGCACTGAAGAAATACTTGCTTTGTCGAAGAAAATCTTCAGACTTCTATGAGTAGTCTCCTCCCCACATAAAAAAGAAACAAGATAATCTTACAAGATGGTGATCGTGCCTCACAGGTTATAAAGTGTACTGCAAGCTCTCGCATGTCTTGCTTCCAGGATAATTCACGAACCATTAGTATGATTTTGATGGATCGATCGTCTAAGAGTAACATCGTTTTTATACATTATTCAAGATTGCAGTTGACCGGAAAAGTAAATTCGAGATTTGGGGCCATTGATAGAAGTTGAATGATCCCTAATTTAATTGCATAAACAGAATGATCCCTAATTTGCTTCAGACATAAACATCCCATATCAACGTGACATTAGAGTGTTCGATATCAATGGAATAATAAATAGCTTCATCCAGGAGCCCAGCTACCATTCGTCGATATTCAGGGTCCCAAATAGCTAATGCACCATAAATCAAATACTCCAGCTAGTCACTACTTTTCGTCCTAACACGCATCCAGATATTTCAGTCAAATAAGGTATATAAAATCTTATCTTTATAATTATATATCTGAAAAAAAAAGATTATTTTCGGTATCTAATTATTGTGATGTCTTAATCTTGAAGCTTGATTTCTTGCCACTATGTTATTTCATCAAACTAATTTTCACATTTATAAAAGAATCATCAACATGTAGTTTGTAGTTGATCTAATCATAACTCACATGGATTTCCCATAAGACTCGTACACTATACATGGGAAGAGAGAATCTTGTTGATGCACCTTTATATATATTCGAAATAGTACACCTACACTGCTATTAATAATGAAAACAATTTTCTTCGTGTTGGTTGAACAAGGGACACCGGCATGGCATCAATTCTTAATTGTGTAGGGAACATGTCTACATGGTTAAATTCCCAATAGAATCTCACAGGCAGTTCGTCAATCTTATAATACACACATTTACGGGTTTTTGTTGTCAACAATGTTAATTCAACGATAAACTAACTTTTTCTTCTTTTTTTTAAATGGTGTCTGATTTCTTTTGTGAGAAGTGCATTGAACTAAGCCATTTCTTGATCCAAACTGATAACAAGAGTCCCCATCGTGATGAAAGAGGCAGAGGGCCAATGTTTTTATACGTCGATGGCACCTCTCGTGCGGGTGGCGGACCATCAACCGCGATGATCATGTTCACTGATCATGGTCATATGCACCCACTTGAGCACCAAACATGACCATATCGATCAAGGAGGACCCCTTTTGAGTCCTCATAGATTGGCATGGGCAACCCCACCCCACGCTACAGCTGCGTGATTTCTTGTTTGGTATCATTGATCAAGGTACGTATGGTCGACGACGAAACGTCGCGGGCATTGACACCATGAGGGCACAAACGTAATGCAGCTATCGAAGGTATTCGACGACTCTCGATCACAAAAGGAGATATCGATATTGAGAGAAACGACTGAAGAGAAGAGATCGACCGCAATGATGATTGCGGATATTCGACGAATCAATCGATTGACCATGTGAACACTTAGAGACGACAATATAAGATGAAACTGGTCATTTCAGGAATAACATTGAGACATGAAAAACAGGTGTATATGAACAATCTAAGAACATGGGATACCAATTTTGTCATTATCAAATTATAAATATATGTGGTATCATGATGGGAAAACTCCTATCAGGATGATCTTCCGGTCAATTTCTATTTGATTTTATACCCATGGAGTGGAGATAGGCAGCACCTGTCAACTGCGAACATGAGGGGTAGGCCAACAAATGTACCTAAAGGACAAATTACACATGGCCCATTTAGATCCACCAAAATTATAGTCGTCTGTCTGGCCCAGCCCGTTTTCCTCCAGTCTAATTCCGCCTGTAAAAGCAGTTCTAGCTATATAAAGTATGTGTAGGATTATCACTTGTATATAGATCTCGAACTCGAGTCTGATGAATACATATATAGACGTAGCACAAGTTTGTCCTTCTGCCGTAGTTATTGTTCCTTCTCGGACCACAAATCATGTCACATTACTTGCAACAGAGTTAGCTAGAAAACTTCCTGTGTATTCCCTGCAATAAAATTATCTGGAGAGCTCCCTCTGTGCCTCAAATGCATATAGTACTGGAGTCAGGATAGCATAATCAAGTGTGCGCTATGTTACTACATGTTTCTTAACTCTCGTAACGACTGCTACAGAGTACATGATCTGTCCTTCACTCCTTATTCGTGCAAACTCTTGGTGAAATTAAGATCTATGAATTCTAACACGGGACCATAACTATGTACGCAATTATGTATACGCTCTGGGATAGGGAAAGGATTACTAATGTACAGGGAAAAGATGACAAGCCAAATCTGCCAAGATATCCACAATGCATAACCTGTATATCCATGAGCTACAGATACATAAACTTTTACTTCTCATGAGACCTCCTCAAATGTTCCTGTGGGGAGGACTCAGGAGAGTGACGAAAGCCAAGTCAAGAAATGCTTGGAGTCAATATCATATCCAGTCTGGAACGAAAGAAGCATCTGCGGTCCAAACCTATTCTAAATAACCCTAAAGCAGAAAAAGAGCGTGTAACCGACCGAAGAACTAGGTCGTTCTAGGGCCAAACGGAGTGCATCGAGGCTTTTGCAATCGATTGTATGTCGGCAGAAAGTTTAGGGTTCAACGCGTTTTAAGACAAGTCGGGGAGAATTCATGGATCTAATGGAAGCTTTATCGACCTGGCTAAACCAAAGTCGTGTAAGTCTTAAGAAACAACCTCTACATGGCCCTCGAGTCCAACTAATCTTTCACCGGAGTTGCATTGGATTGTAATTCACCTCTTACCAATCCTGAACTATGAGTATATATCCGAATCTTGATAGCACTAACAGTCTAAAACATACAGGAAAGTAGGTGAGATAAAATCCTGCATTGGGGCCGGAATGCACCAGACCTTCACCACACCGGTGCTATCCAACATTTCTAGAAACAGGATTGCTTTTGTACTGAAGCAGCGCGAATCAGCACCCCTACGATACAGACTTCCCCAATTTCTTTCAATCCTTTAAGCTCTTATTTGCTAAGAGTGAAAAATGATCGTGCATACAAGTCGTATGATACAACATCTCATCAACAATATCAATTGTATGTGTATGCTTGCATTGACATCTCCATGTGAAGTATGAAACGAATCAACTAACATGACTCTCACCTCAACCGACCAGATCACAACTAACTTTACCTAACAGAGAAGACAAAAAACCTTGAGACAGCTAGAACTTCCCTGGTGCTGGGAGCAGAAGTACATTTTTTTTTTCTTCTGATCTACTGTCCCAAAACAGATACTCACTACCATGACTCAACCAGCACACCCACCAAAGCAGCAAGATCTCATGACCCTTGCCTGCTGCAGAGCTGCCAATAACCCCACATGACAGAACGCTCCTCTTTCCTTCCCCATCATACCCTGCTCCAGTAGGAACTTCCCTTTCCTTCATATTTAAACCATTGATTTACTTTCGCTTTTTTCGACTGTCCAACCGCTAAAGCTCGTTGCCACCGATGGTCCAAGTGTTGGGTCTAAGCTCGTTGAGCGTGATCCTTTTTTGACAGATTACCTCTGAGATATCTTCTCATATCAAACGACAGATTAGAGATATATAAATCTGATTCTTAAATGAAAGAATCTATTTTACTTTCGAACCAACCCTGTCTTTCAGGATTATTGAAAACTGTTATTAAGATAAGAACAAGACGCCATAACAAGCCCATCATCCAACGGCTCAAGATACATCACCCTCACATGTTTGACGATTCCCTCCAATACAATATACATCTCCCTTAAAGCAAGTCCCTGTCCACCTTGTGTTTGTCCCACTCTTGTCCCCCATATTACCATAAAGCTGTTGCTTTTGCCACCGACAGCATTATCTTGCCTGCGTCCCTCCCCACCAAGTCATGCCTCTCCATCATTCATGTAACTACTTCTATCAATACCCAATTCATCATACTATAAAAACCAGCCCTCTCACTTCTCATTTTTTGCATCACCATTTCCCCTCACGATTATATAGAATACAAAGAAAAGCAAGATCTCATCTAAGCTCTCAACACTGTCATCATCATCAGACCAAAGCTTCACATATACGATCGTCTCTAGTCATCAAGGCAGATTCAAAGCTAGAAAAAAAAGGAGAAGAAAGAAGAATGAGCTGCATGGGTTCAACTAAGAGTGATCAGGGTGGTGGACTTTACCTCGAGGACACCGAGCTCCGGTTGGGCTTGCCGGGCACTGATGGATCCGACAAGGACTTCTTGTCGGGTTTCCGTGGCAACAAACGGGCATCCGAGGGCGATGACTCAGATGCTGGCCACGGCGAGGAACTTGCCGGTCCTGCTGCCAAGTAAGTCCATGTTCTTCCATCATGAAAAATAGCACACACAAGTAAGATATGGTTAATGAGTTGCAGGGACAAATCTTAGATTTTGACAAATATATTGGATTTTGGCAGGGCACAGGTGGTGGGGTGGCCACCAATCAGATCATACAGGAAAAACAGCTTCAAACAGAAGAAATCAGATCGGCATCAACGCGGAGTATATGTGAAAGTGAGCATGGATGGAGCACCTTACCTGAGAAAGATAGATCTAAGCAACTACAAGGGATACCATGAGCTCCTCAACTCTCTCGAGGACATGTTCAAATTCAGGGTCGGCGAGTACTCGGAGCGAGAAGGCTATGGTGGTTCGGAGTTTGTTCCGGCTTATGAGGACAAGGAGGGTGACTTGATGCTTGTCGGTGATGTTCCGTGGGAGTAAGTTTTCATATACCCTCAGCCATTCTCTTCAAAGCATTTCTTGTTTGGAATTGATGAGCTGACATGAAACTTCGCTTGTATTTCTCATTGTTGCAGGATGTTTGCATCGTCCTGCAAAAGACTGAGAATCATAAGAGCATCAGATGCAAAAGGACTCGGTTACGCTATTTGATGAAGACAAGAAATGTTTGGATCCATAAACCAACAAGTACGACAAGGATATAATAGAACAAGAAACTCATATCCTGTTTTGAAGCAGGGGTTCTGTGCTTTGATGAATCCTTGATGCTTTACTTTTACATCATGTAATGAGTTCTATTATGCAAGAAACTGCATAGGAAGAAAGAGTTTTTCGTTTCATATGTCAAAAATGTTGAAATCAGGAGGAAAAAAAACTTATTTTGCCCAAGTTTTGGTGACTATATGATTGTACCTATGAGATGTATTGATTATCAGATGCAATATTCATACTTATATGAAGATTTTGGTACACATGTGACGAGATACACTCGGGTACCTACTTAATTCGATTCATTCGTCAATGATTGATACAAAACGTGACGCGATGAACTTGATTGCTCTTTCAATTGTTACACATCAAATCCACCAGAACGATCAGGGAGGACGAGGTCGGAGCCGAACCATCCACCAGAACGATCAGGGAGGATGAGGTCGGAGCCGAACCAAACAACTATAGAAATCATGCAAGGAGAACTTAGAGAAGTATGCTAAGTTACACCAGGGGAAAAAGATGTGATATGTAACAGGAAGAATAACGCTCCTAGGGGTTGATTTATGCAGGTCGAAAAAATGATGCTCTGTTAGATTTCAATCGCCACAAGAAAGATCATGGTGAGGATGAGATCATTCAAGGCATACAGGGATGAAGTTTATCTACTTCGACAGACTCCAGGATGAAACAGATAAAATTGCAGAATACAGAGACAATGGAGCTTACTCGTTATATTTACATATGCACCGAGTCACACACCATTTCAGACACATATCGGCATATCAGCATATGTTCTCCCTCATATTAACAACTTTTTCCTAACTCGTAAGGTATATACATCACTGAAGTGGCATTGAGGCTCCTGGAAGTTATCGGAGATTGAAATACATGGATGAAATCATTTGAAGCATTCAAATGCTCTAGGTAAAGATCTTGTTTATTAATCTCCACACATATTGCCTCCCTTTGCCAAACATTTAGGTAAGAAAATGATAACTCCAAGCTAGGTACATAAACCAGATAACCTAAGAAGATAAACCACACGATACAGGCATTAGCTACAGGACCAAACACGATATACCCATGCCTAACATTTTGACGTACCAAAAGGCGTTTGAGTACAAGCCAAATCAAGACGGTAGGAGTAGGTTACTCGCCTTTCTATGTTTGAACTTACGACGAGATATAAGTGTAACAAAGCTGAGAATGGTAACTTGTATGTATATCATGGAGATTCGTCAACAGAGATGAGTTTTGGAATAAGGAGAAATGAGGGGTCGGGATGACGACCGTTGGACATGTTATAACGGATATTAAAAAAAAAAAAAGACGAGGCACAAGAAGATTACTCATGTGACTGATTTCATCTAGTTAGAATAACTTGGGATTCTACTAGCAAGAAGAATCATCAAGTATCTCTTGATTTCGAAAACACCTCGAGAAAAAAACAAACACGGAGTTAATACCCTTTAACAAAGTGATAAAGCAGTGTTAAGTTGTTTGAATGCTTTATCATTTATCAACGGTATTAAAAACTCATATAACTTTAAAGTTCACTCTTCTGTAATAAAGCAAGTTTGTTTGCATTTCCTTTTGCATCTTTACAGGCCATAGAAACAAGGATATATCATGGAGTCAACAGATCAAAAGGCAGTCGTCTCTCAACCAGCAGAGATTAATTAAAAGTGAACAAAAAGAAACTAGCAGCACAGAACGGTCTATTTATTTCAAAGATTAACCCCAAACCAGTAGTTCGCATTGTAGTTGAATAAGAACTATCATTGGTCCTGCAGCTTTCTTGTATCCTGGAATCTTCCAAGAATACACAAAAGAAAAGAAGCAAAGAGATATGGACTCCCAAGTTTTGCTAACAGGTTTCGAGTTCGGGAACGAAAACCTCCGTCTCCTCAAGAATGTACTCAGAAAATATAACTCTAGTTAGACGGTCTAACTCTATCGTATGCGAGAGAGACACATATTCAGCTTAACTAAATAAAAGGACAGAAAACATATGATGCAGCAAAAGAGATGCGAATGGCCACATAGAACATGTACCTGACTTCCAGAGGCAGTGGCGCTTAGGAACTTCTATCCTGCAATGATCCAATAGTCAGCTTACCCAAACTGAAGCCAGAACTTAAGAGGTTCACAACTTGATCAAATGATAATCCATACGAAATGATATTTCTTCAATTAAATGTAATCTTCACAATAAAATAAAAATGAAAATAAAAATGAGATACATACCCTAGAAAGTAGAAAGTTTGGTGCTCTCATGTACTGGTGCACCTGCCCAGCTTTGAAAGAAATCACAGCTCAGCATCAGTGCATCACTTTTACACCACCACCCCACAGACTCAAAGCCTGCATATCCCAACAGGTTCAGGATAAAAAATAAGCAATGCCAGGATAACACATATTCCTCCCCGGTTAGAATGAGATCCATCTGATGGGAAAACTTTGTCCACAATGCGACGCATTGTAATCCAATTGGTAGCACAATATATAAACAGCGCTGAAACAGTGCCCTGTGTCTTCTAAACATCGTTTTCACGATGACTGAATCCCGCAATTGGTGACATCTCATGGCGAAAACATACATAACAGAGATTGCACCAATAACGAAAGCATCATCATCTGATCTAGCATCTCTTGCAGAGGCTGAAGTGCAACATCAATGGATTCGATCAAAAATCGGCAACGATGAACCAAACCAGACAAAAACAAACTGGTATCGAGTTTCATACTTCGTGACAAAACCCCGTCAGATTCGGCCCGAAGACATTGAGATCGATCTTTAACTGATTGCATTCATTCATACTCGAAACCCTATTATGGGATGGATACTCCTATCATCATAGTCATCGTCATCCTCAACGTCATCTCACGGACACTGCTTGGGAGTTTGGGCTTCACCACCTGTAAGGCCCAAACCACAGGCCCACATACACGGCCCATAACCCATTACATTTTTTTCGGTTGTTACTTCCGGCCATGTCCATGTGGGTGATCTCTATCCACTTACTTCCCACCGCCGATCACCGCCTCGGCGTTCTTCGGCCAACTTCCATCGGAGCCCCGGCGTCATAATCTAAGGTGAAGAATAATCTCTCGCTGTCGCTAAAATTTTTCGACTCTTGATCTCGAGACATCACAATTAAACCCTAGCACTCCATCGATGTCAAATTTTTCAGGGACGATTCGACCCGAACTCGATCAAATTCGAAGTTCAGGGGAACCACTGTGTTGGAGAAGGTTGGAACCGTAATCGGGTATCTGGAATTGTTGGTGATTAGGAAGGATTAGGGTTTTGGATTGAGTGAGTGTGTGGGGGGAGAGAGAGATGTCGTCGCTTGGGACTGCGAAGGGGTTGCTGGAGGTTGGGAAATTCGCGGTTTACGTTTCGGTTCCGATTGCTTTGATGTATGTCTTCGCCAACAATAACAAGAATCTCCAGAGGATCATGGGCAACGTGAGTTTCCCTTCCTGCTTTCTCCATTCTATATCTTGGTTCTTAGAATTGAAAATTTGTGAGGCATTCTCAGTTGAAGAGTCAGTATGAGGTTATTTTTTCATGAGTTGCCGATCCACAAAGGGCCAGTCTGTTCGAACATGCCCTTTGTAGGGTGCTGATTCATGTGCTTGGAATGAAGATTTATGAGAAGCCGTGAGTGAGTTGGGATGTTGGACATACAACTGTTCCTAATAACTAGATCCTGAGCATAAGCGCTAACACCTCTCATGGGATTATAGATAGGTTGCCCAATGTGCCAGTAGTGTACACCTAGGTGCCATTTTTTTCACACATCCCCGCCGGTATCAATCCTTGATCGAGTGAAATCTACAAAAGCTAGTATGGGATCATTGTGCATCGGTGTTTTGCCCAACTTGGCGTTCGCATGTGAATCTTCTACATTTTGTTTTTTCCTTGCTTTGTTTCCTATTTCCCTTCCCCCGCGCCTCGTATGGGAGTGCACGACCAAGTTGGGTTACCCAGGGTGATGGTGACTGTTGCGATTTAACACCCGAGAAAATCTTAGAATTATAATCTAGCAGATAATCGATCAACTCACAAGCACAATGGATAATAAAAAAACGAAAAACGGCATTAATTTACGTGAAAAAAACCTTCAAGGGAAAGAAAAAACACAAGGGAAGAAAAAACTCACTAATCAAAAAATCAGAATTTTATAATTTCTCTTTTTCAGATCGTTCTCTCTCTTGTGTATCGCTATTAAAATTCTAATTTACTTTCTTTTTATTTTTCTACACAATAATGATATATTTATAGGGGATAAAAGTAAAAAATTCAATGCAAAAAATAACAATTTCCACCTTTAACATTTACTTTACGATCCATAACAGAGCAACTCACTATCGAACTCCCGTGTCACAGCCTGACACGTCTTCGTATCCCCCTTCGCGTGTCGGGATGCTCCACCACAAACTCAGCATAAAGAAACGTTGATGAAGTCTAAACAACGCTCAAACTTACTTAAAAACTATCTTGGTAAGTATATCTATTGCATTTTCCTTTGTGTGAACTTTCTGTAGATCTACAACCCTAAAAGTCAATCACTCTCTAATCTTGTGATAACAAACATCAATATGCTTGGTTCGAGCATAGTACACCTGATTCCTTGTCAAGTAGATCACACTCTGACTGTCATATAACATGCGAACACCTTTTTCTTGCTTGAACCCAAAGTTCCTCAATCAGCAACCATAATGCTCTTTTTTTCACCCTTTGTCAATTTCATATACTCTGGTTGCTTCCGTGGTAGACAACGCAACCACAGATCCTGCTACACAGATCTCCAGCTCATAGGTCCACTACAGAAAGAAAACATACCTACTCGTACACCTTATGGAATCCAAATCACCAGCATAATCAGCATCAACCATCCCAACCACATCACTTTTTGTACTCTGGTCATCAAACAAGATGCCACAATCTGTAGCCCTTATAAAATAGGGAAAGATCCACTTCACAGCATTCCAATTCTCTCTATCTGGATTCGTTATATGCCTGCTGACTACACCAACTACCTGAGCAATATTTGGTCTGGTGCAAACCATGACATACAATACCGCATTAGCATACGGTACAAGAGACATTTGCTCCACCTCTTCTTTTGAGTTTGGGCACAACTGAGCAGACAACTTGAATTATGCACCTAAAAAAAGTGAAAACAGGTTTTGCGTCTCTCATATTAAATCTTTCCAAAACCTTTTCAACGTAACCCTGTTGAGTCAACCACAACATGTTTGTTGCTCTGTCTCTTCTAATCTCCATATCAGGGATCTTCTTTGCAGTACAAAGATCCTTTATCCCAAACTTCATGCTTAACATATTCTTCAACTGAACAATATCCTTTTTGCTTTCAGCAGCAATGAGCATATCATCCACATATAAGCTGAGCAATAAAACAGAATCATCACCATAAAAACGGTAATAAACACAAGGATCATACTCACTTCGAGAGTACCCATGTGTCACCATGAACCCGCCAAACCGTTTGTACCACTACCAAGGTGACTGTTTTAGGTCGTACAACGATCTCTTTAATCTGCAGACCAATCCTTCTTTGTCTCGTTCTACAAATCCCTCAGGTTGATCTATGTAGATGATCTCCTCAAGATATCCGTGAAGAAATGTTGTCTTCACATCCATCTGTTCTAGCTCCATATCATATGTTGCTACCAATGCGAGAATCAGTCTAATTGAGGTGTGCTTCACAACTGGAGAGAAAATTTCATTGTAGTCTATACCCTTTTTCTGAGAGTATCTCCTGGCTACCAACCTAGCTTTGTATTTATCTCCCTTCTAGATTCTGTGCACCCATTTGTAGCCAATTGATTTCGAGCCTTTTGGAAGCGTCATCAATTCCCAAGTTTTGTTCTTTCTCAGTGACTCTATCTCCTCTACCATAGCCGTCAGTCACTTATCGTGATCATCAAACTTAACAGCTTCATTGTAACTGCCTGGTTCACTATCACCTGTCATTAAAGCAAAAGCTATCATATCCTCGAAACCATACCTCTCATGCGTCTTTGGATTCTGTTTTCCTTTACCCAGGCAATGTCGTAGGGCACCTGTTGCTGTTCTGGAATAATTATCGTTTTTTGTTTCCTATTGTGTTGCACCTCGTCAGAATCACTAGAACCTGATGATGTTGATCTGAAAATTGCTTTTCTGAGACTTTGGAATCTCCACGTGAACTGATTCCTTCCTCGCATGGTTGTTGAATAATCAATAGGTTTTTCTAACCACACCTCTTCTGGAACTCTGTGATCAATGGTTGTTGAAGGACTCTTATTGATAAGAAAACAGATAGTATTGACTAGCTCAACTCAGAAACTCTTAGGCAAATCCGCGTTCAACCTCACACAACGTGTTTTTTTCAACAATATTCAATTTATCCTCTCAGCCACCCCGTTCTGTTCTAGGGTTTTCCTCACTGTGAAATGCCTTGTGATTTCTTCATACTTGTTGAATTGTATATACTGATCATCGTTGTATTTTGTTCCATTGTCTGATCTGAAGTACTTCAGCTTCTTCCCTTTTTGAGTCTCAACCTGAGCTTTCCACTACTTGATGATGTCAAATACCTTTGATTTATGTTTCATAAAGAAAACCCAAACCTTCCTTGAGTAGTCATCGATGAAAGTGACAAAATATTGAGCTCCATCCTTCGAGATTTCTCTGATAGACTAGGGACATCATAATGTGCATAATCGAGCACACCCTTGCTAGTATGGGATCCAGCACTGCTTTCCACTGCTTGAAGATGTCAAATACCTTTGATTTATGTTTCATAAATAAAACCTAAACCTTCCTTGAGTAGTCATCGATGAAAGTGACAAAATACTGAGCTCCATCTTTCGAGATATCTCTGATAGTCCCCTAGACAACATAATGTGTATAGTCGAGCACACCCTTGCTAGTATGGGATCCAGCACGGAAGCCCTAGATCCAATTTTTCCCCCCAAAAAAACTCCAATTTTCCCAAAAAAAAAAAACTTTTAAATCCATCAAAAATCCCAAATCTTGGTAAACTCTTGCAATGACAACAATGATTGGAACCGTGGTCGGCTCTCCTTGACGCCAACAAGTTCAGGGCAGGCAGGTTAGCGGGGATCGAAGCACGGGATTGACTCTCCTCTGGCGACGACTGGTACGGCTGTGACTGTTGATGTTGCTTTGGCATAAACACGAAGCAAAGATCCAGGTGGTGGTGATTATGGAGTTTGGTGCGGCAACGATGGGTGACTTCAGCGGTGGCTCGAGGCGGCGTCCAACAACGGCAGACTGGTTGGTGATAGACGACAGCGCGTGTGGAGTTTGGTCTCTTTGGCGGCGCGGATGTCTCGGTTGATTTTGATTAACCCTGCTCCGATATCACTTGTTACGATTTAACACCCGAGACAATCCCAGAATTATAAACATGCAGACAATCGATCAACTCACAACCACAATCGATAATAAACAAAAACGAAAAACGACACCAATTTACGTGGGAAAAACCATCGAGAAGAAAAAAAAACAATGGAAAGATAAAATTCACTAATCAAAGAGTTAGATTATAACGATTTGTCTTTTTGAGATCGTTGACTTTTTTGTGTATCGCTCTTGAAATCCTAATTTTCTCTTTTCTTATTTTTCTATGAAATAAGGATATATTTATCGGGGACAAAGGTAAAAAAGTCGATGCAAAAAAATAACAGTGACAAATACTCATTGCCATGCTTCTCTTGATTTAAGTATTTAGGCTTGCAATCAGGGTTGCGCTTGATCTGGACTTGGATAGATACATGATGGCAGTTGTAAACTAACTGAACTTAGGATTAGCAGTGTACCAGGTTTATACGCCGCAGTTGTTGGCCTATGCCCTCATCTAGTAGGCCTATCAGAAATTCAGCAAACATGAGGGTATCTCAAGACTCTCAAGATGTGATTAGAGGAAACTGAAGCGATGGTACGATGATGTAAAGGTTATAAAATATCACCTCCCTTGCTGTCGGGAAAAACCAAAGGTAGAGAAGAGATGACTCATCCATAGTTGAGTACTCGATACTACTCCTGATTGGGAGGAGTGGGAAGTGTTGTGTGTATAGCTGAAATCATCAACGTGTGAAGCGGGCTAGAATTTATTAGTTTGTATACTTTGATTATGCTTTAGTTATTCTTTCTATGACACTCGTGTTGTTTCCTTTCGCACAGCGCTCTTATGTGGTTTATCCTCCTGAGGGGCCACCACCCCGATCACCGGAAGAACTGAGAGAAGTCGCTCAAGAATTGGCTGCGAAGAGGAGCAGTCGTGTATGAGCCCAGTCTCTTTGAAACTGTGAGCAACTTCTGTACCATCTAAATCCGTTCACACCTTCTGAACTTATACCTGAAATAATCTACTTGGCGTCTTTCTAGTTATATAAGGGTAACACTTTCACCTTCCAAATGTGAGTACATGAGGTGTGGATGATCACCCTCAAGGACTAGTTCATGTCTTGTTCCTCTATGTTTGTACATCCCACATTATCCGACACGTGACTAGGGAATGATATCTTACTATCCTTGGTGGTATGTTTCTACGTTTCTAGTCATAGGCAGGCTAGCTGAGAACTCGGACTTCGCCTGACCCATATCGTTTACACGTTCATCCCTATTTGGGATGTTAGAGCTCAAACCCAAAAGAAGAGCTCATTAAAAACTAGTTTGATAGTAAAAGATACGGAGTAGAACCTTGCAAGTTTATAATTCAATCCACAATTCTTGCTGGAATCGATGTGACTCAGCGCACATCGTAAAATGACCCGGAAAGGTAGGGGCATGACCAGAAATTCGGAATGACTCAGCAAGTTTCGTTGAGAGTTGTAGTTATACTTCTGCTTCAATATTGATTGTCACATGCTTCCTAATGTCACGTATTTCGAATACGTGACACTCCCTCGTCAGTGTTGGAGGCCAGGGCCCCTTCAAATACGTGACCTCGTTGAAGTTGCATCTATATCAAATAATGAATTTGCCAACGTAGGACTTATATGTCAGCACATGCACATAGGAAAAGGCAGATTCTTATATTTTTCCTACATGTTGTTCTATGTGTTTTTCAGATGAAAAGGGCCAAATCTGCAAGGGCAGAGAAACTTGGTCGCCATCGTCGTGGTTGTCAGTTGTATTTGGCCCGGTTTTAGTTGGCAGTTCATGGACGCCTTCGGTCTGCTGCTCATCGTCTGTATATCTTCGTAACAATGGGTAGTATTATTCTCCGCGTGACTTTATAGAGATTTTATGGTCCTGTATAAGCTGTTAAAAATCTTTTGGTAACTGAACATACGAGGACCATTGTACGTGCCAATCAGAGTGGCGCAGTTTCGAAAGTCCTAAACTGAAGAACGAAAGGGAACCCTGATATTTGGTCATCTGGCGATATGGTTTACAGTAACTGTCCCATTAGGATAGCGTATCAACGAGCATAATTTTGATTTCCTGCGTTTTTATTTTAGTATATTTGACACTTAGGCTGCTATTCTGCCTCTTTTTTTTTTTTTTTATGTTGAAGACTTGGAAGGCCTATAGGCACGGCTTCTAGAAAACCTCAGCTCTTTCCATTCGGCCAAGTTCCAGTTAGTTAATTCGTAGTTCCAACACCTTGCAAAAGGGCAGATATAACCTAGCTTATGTATGCCTCATGCCCCAGCCTGTCTTTACAGCTGAACCCTTTGGTGCGATAACTTATTATGACTTGATATATGCTATCGGCATTTCTGCCGTCAGCATACAGTTATTCTAGATGAAGTTTTTTCTAGATGGAATCGTCTCTGTAGTTGTTGCCCGTGGAAGTCGTTAAATTATGAAGTGGGGAAGTCAGAAACAAAGAGCTAGCTACGAGAACTGCGCTATTTGATCGGCTATTGTTTAATTTCCGGTCATCCTTTCGGCGCTAAATCTAAGAAAAGTGGTGTTACAGAAACTTAGCAAATAGATTAATGTGTTAGGCGGGAACAGGCTCTTAGGTTAGGTTGATACTGTTGTACACTTGTACTCGCTGCATAATTGGATTAAGCTCATGATACATGTCATGCTTTTGGTGACATTTGATGACTTATGGATAAGCCTCTACGGTTGCCCCTACCAAAGATCCCATTCGTAGAGTGGAACATACTACTGTACCACTTATTTCGCCAATAGATTTGCACCTTCATGCAAGCCAAATAGTGCTATTATTAAGCTGAAGTTAACAAGAAAATGAATGCTTATACGTACATGGTAACGTGACATCTTAGCGGAGTGAAACTGTGTCATCTTAGCGGAGTGGAAGTAACATTTGAGTAAGAATGGATGCTTATACGTACATTGTAACGACAATTGTTACATGTACGGAGTATAGGTGATACCATTTATGCTTCATATCATATACGGAGTATACGAGTAGTGGATAAATAGTTGGGTGATACGGAGAAAGAATGTGACAACTTGCTTGTCTATATGTCGCTAAAAGTTACAACTTTTATGAATATCGCACATGACTTGTCAAGTATAGGACTGCCTTTTTCTGGACCTAACAAGTTATAAAGGCAAATGAACTTTCACGTTTATGATCATATGATAGTACGTACACTCTTGGTGCATTCAAGATATATCTATGGATAGAGGCCAAGGCCAAAAAACCCATCGTCCCACCTATATGGCTTTACAATTGAAAGGATTTGTGACTGTGACCGGGGATTTTTGTCAATTGGTGGAAATTTTTTGGCCCGCATCAGTACATCAAAATTTGGTATTTTCACCTTGATTACTCATACAAATGACCATTTTTTCCCCTTTTTTAATGGATAATTTTAGGTTTTGACACAAAATATATCTGTATTAGGTTTGTGTTTATGACATTTGGGATGGACATGTCGTAACATGATAAGGTAGAAACATATCCCGTTACGTAGAAGATCATTCCGAACTTAATGGCTAATTGTTATAATTTCGTCTAAGAAAGATCGACAGACGGATGAAAGACATGTCACATTCTTACCAATAGCAACAACGATTGAGAAAATTATCGACAAAAAAAAAAAAAGGATTAAGAAATAAAGATGTATTCGTTAAGCTTTTGTGTAAATAATATCCTTGAATTCTACGTAAGGACATGGGAAGATGAATTTGCGTGTGGGCTTGTTGAATGGATAATGACTTGATAAATTTGTACGGTTCTGTATTCGATTAATATGCCGTTGCATAAGCTCGTCACAAATTTATCAAACATACGTACGTAGTCATTTGACCATCGGCATTGTTACGAGTCATCTTATACCACAGTTTATCAAGTTGTAAGGAAATTACATTACGACGTTTCTTTTTTTGGTTATTGTTTCAAACATTGAACGTAGAAACTTGTAACATTATACATATGCGAACCGTATCTTTCTTTCTTTTTTGAACGAACACTAGTAAAAGGACAATTCGAAAAAGGGATTAAACCAAAGAACAACGAAACGAATAAATACCCTTAAGAATAAGAAAAATGCAAAGAAGATTGATTGATTATAGAAAGCTAGCTACAGAATCTCAACCCCATCACATAGCTCAATAATCATTCCCCATGTCTGGCTTTTGCTTTGTTTTGGCTTTTCCCTCTCCTTTCCTTTTTGATTTTGTGATCATTTTGATTGTATAGGACAAGCTCACGCCTCAAAATTTCTCCATTTTCATTGAGTCATCATCTTCTTTCAAGTGTTTCCATCAAAGAACTAAAGCAAAGGGAGTCCATTGATGATTAATAATAACATCAGTGTTAGCTTTCATGGTACAGTTTTCTCATTAACAATAGTGTTGTTATACACCATTGAAATGTAGATGCTACATTGAGCTCAACAATCAAGTCTTTTTCCTAACGCAATGAACAGATTTCTTATGCTGTGCCATTTAGTGACAGGAAATGATGTAGCAAAGCGACATTAGTCATATCACATTTACATATAATCCTTGACCTTCCTCTGATCGGTCCCTACAATTAATCTTCCATCCTTCACTTATATTTTGATTCGATACTTCTTCATCATTTTCATAATGACCAACATAATCTCTAGAATGTTGTGACAAAATGAGATACAACAGCCATATCATCGACTCAGATAATTCCACGGTAACTAAAGGGTCTTGAAAGAGAGTTAAAGATCCACGTATTTTAATTCAAACCATACGAGTCATATAATCAAAGCCACTGTATATATGAGTGGCCAAGGAATAGAAAAAGATCCACGAGCCATGTGCGTTGTTGACGGAAGAGAGAGTACCAAATCTTTTTTGCGGTTACTACACTGACGTATTCACCTTCACGGCGTACGAGACGGCACGAGAGTTCCATCGTCATAACTCTCGTCTCTCGTCATCATCAACCGCACTCTCACCCTTCCCATAAACCAAACCCCCAATACTCAATTCATTCGTCACAAACTGCACTGACTTCGCTAATATTACGAAATAAATTAATCAAGTGGATCGATTAACAATTTCCCACTGGTAATCTTTGATAAAGTTTGCTTGCATCAAAAGCAGAGAATCACCGTAATCTAAGGATTAGTTTAATCTCGGTTTAATTATCGTGTTTCCAAATGAAGGAAACGTGATGATTCAGGGTTCCAGCTTTTATCTTTTTGTTTGTTTCCTGGGAGCATATTTTGCAACTCCAGATGCTCAAACCAATCCCATCAGCACAAATCCCACTGCCAAATTGCGATTAAAATAAACGACCTAGAAATCTGATTACCAGAAAAAAAAAATGTTGATGGCAGGTTTTCCTTTCCTCCATCGAATATCTTTGTTCATTTTTCCACGAAGAGGATAAAGCTTTCCATTCTTTCCCATCATTGCAATGCCCAAAAAGTCCAGAAAATAAAAAGGAAAAAGAAAACTCCCAGATTCTATATTTTCACTCACTTTCATATATTTTCCCGTTGCAACTCTTTTTCTTTTCTTTTTTATTTCAAAAAAAGAGCCCGAAAATTTCAAAAAAGAAAAAGAAAATCAAAATTTGTAAGGTTTCTCATTGAGGAGAAAAGCCAAGCCGGTGACTCTCCTCTCGGAACTCCTCGCCCTCACCGCCGGCGGTAACTCCCACTGCGGCATCGACGTCTCCTCCGCCGCCGCCTCCGACGACGTCTTCATTCTCTCAACATCCTTCGATCCAACGCCGTTGGATCCGATCCCGTGATCCAACGACGTCGATCGAGTATATGGAGCGAGCCACTTGGATCTGACGTACTCTGCTTTCCTCCACGGCGGCACGTGCAATCCCTTCTTCGTCATGCTCTGCCTCGCCGCCTCCGCCACGATCGTCACGATCTGCTTGATCCGGTCCGGTTTTCCAACGTAGATCGACGGCAGCGATTGCAGCACCGATTTGTATGAGTTCGTCGGCCGTGCGAGCTCGAATTCCGATCTGAAATCGACGTCGATGATGAGCCTGTCTCCGTCCGTGAACACCACGTCTATGTACTCATAATCACCTGATCAAATCATACAAAAACAAATCGATTATTGAAGTGATTAATAATTAATTGATTATTTCATTAATAATCTGATGAAATTGAACGGAAACATTGAACTGGCAGTGGAGAGATGTGTACCGGCGGGGAATGAGGGGGATTTGTCCCAGCGAGATCTGCAGATTGAGGCGTCGAATCCTGAATCGGATAATCTGTCGGTGACGAGCTTTCTCAGTTCGTGTTTGCCTTTGCAGGCTTTGTTCTGCTCAATGATCATTGACGTCTCCGTCAACAGGTTCCACTCTGCGGCACTCGAACACGCCACCAGGCTCTGCACCACAGAATCCGAACATGATCAGATCAGATCGTCAAATTAGAATTGGAGTGGAGTATGTTGTGATTTGGTTTGGAATGGACTTGGTTTACCATACCTCAAGAATTTTGGTGGCGTCGGTGACTGGAGGATTAGGTGAGGAATCGTTCAAATTTGGATCGGATTCTTTGTCGTCGGAGCTTTCATGGCGGCCGATGAAGCAAGTGCATCGATTCCGGCCGCACTTGACGGCTGAGTTATACTGCTTGTCGTTGCCCTCTTCGAGGAAGTTCTGCACCATTTTTGCCAAGCAAACGGAGCTCGGTTCCAACTGCTCTCTCGGCACCGCCGCCGCTTCCTTCGCACTCAACAATTGCGCTGCCGCCGTGGCCGCAGCTTTTTCAGTTCCATGAGTGGTCGGCTTGTCCGTCGAAGACGGTCGCAGGACGTTCGGGAACTGCCGATCGAACAGCTTCCTGAGACGCGATTTCGGTGCTTGCTTTGATACATCGGCTGCCGGAATCGACTCTCGAAGGACCTCCGCCTCAAAGTCTACAGGCTGTATCTTCATCGGAAACGGCATCGCTAGCTAGCTACAAAGTGAATCAAAGAATCTGAGGTCTCCGAGCTTGAAATTTCGCCATCGGCGTCATAATCAATGCTCGAATTATCAGCGAGTGCGCCTCAGCTCAACACCAGATTCACAAAGCTAATGGATCGGATTTCTCTCAAATTCTCACGCTCTCAACACCAGAAAGCATTCAATTCACACAGATCACACCACCGACCACAATTTCACCAACACAAGCGGCTCTCAACACAAATACACCAAATCCGCACCTATATACTACGAACTCGAACCTAAAAAAGGAACTCCTATCTACAAGAAGTAGTCAAAGTGGAAGGAAAATTCGAGACTCAAACGAGTCGAAATGGAATCGATCGACTAGTAATGCTTCCTTTTTACCACTTTTCGAGGAAAACGTGACGACGATGTAGAAGAGGAACACGAGTGCTGCAATTAGAGAGCGATTGGCTCATAGCCGGAAATCTCATTCTCCGGTGAAGAAATAAATTTCCAAAGTCGCCGGCGATCGTGGTTGAGCTAGAATTGGGTGATCGAGCTCTCAGGGGTATATATATAGGAAGAAACAGGAGAGAGAAGGCGACGGTTCGAGCTGACGTGGAAGGGAGGGCCACGTGGAGAGTGACGTGTTGGGAGTTAATTGGTGGCTGTGTCACTGTTATCGTGCTCTGCAGTTGCACGCTATTGGGTTGTGGGTGATGACAACATGGCGTTCCTGGAAGTTCTGATTGGCTGAAGGATGAAAATTACTGGATTGCCATTGGGTTTTGAATTGGGAGAGTGGGCTGTGTGCCTGAATCGTCTCGTGTAGCATTGGCTACAATTGGAATTTCAAAATTTAGGTATGGTGGTGGTAACAATTTTGCACACGAGCAGAGAGAGCAAGGGCTAGAAGTATCTTGCGTATTGGTTTCAACAAGCTCTTCATTTAATTGGTGAAGATAGGATGTTTATCCACAAGTTAAATCCAATGGTTTCATGATCGATCATAGTAACAGATAAGAAGGTTTTAATAGCCTATGTTAACATAAAGAGTAAATTGTAATCATCGATAGTCCTACGCTTTAGTCATTGTTTTGTCGTAATATCGTAAAACAATCTCTTGATTATTCGTACTATAAATAAGTTTTCTTAAATCTTGTTTGGACCTTTTCAATGAAGACAATATCCGAATTATTGAACTACCTAGAGAAACAATAACAACAAACGTTTTTCAACAATTAAGATTTGATAACGTCTTTGGTTAGTGGGATAACAAGCTATTGTCCGAAAAAATGATCGATTTACAGAACGTCATGTAGTGTTCATAAACAAGGTAATCATGATTAACCTTGCATGTTCCCCTCACGAAACGAGTAGAGTTGATTGTGTGTGGTGAATCACATGCATGAAAGTCAAGTTTAGCACAAGTGTAATGTCTTGATAAAATTTCAAATGATCTATCAAAAGTCTATAGATTATCAAGTCTAAAATGGCTATGGAGTTTCATGTTACCTTCACGTATCTGCAGCACTATGCCACGTATCTGCAGCACTATGCCACGTATCTGCAGCACTATGCCAATGCATCAACTACACGAATTACATGGAAATTGCATGAAAGGGACCCCTTTAACGGATATTCCATGGTATAGATAATCGGAGTTGGATCCTTGTCATTGATCCCAACGGCATGCATGTGCAGTTTGTGTGGTTTTTTTAAAATTAAAAAAATCTGAAAAAAAATAAGAACTAAAATTTTATTGAAACATAATGAATCCTAAAAAAAATTAATAAAAATAACTCGATAAGAAATAATATCGATAGAAAACTCAAAAGAAAAACAAAAAAAATTATTAAATCATTAAACAAATCTAAACCGTTGGATCAACAACCGCGACTACATCAACAGCTCCGTTTCGATAGATAATCTCAATGGTTTATATTTGTCCACATTATACTTTAAAATACAAAGGGGATATGGGGGCTTATTTCTAGCGATTGCAATCCTTTTACAAAACTCGAAATAATTATCATTTTAAAAAAATTTTAAATTTTAAAACTAAAAAAATTCATTCTATAAGAAGGACGGTAATCATGTTGATTGATTTTAAACCAAATCTTCTTTCCCCAAATACCTTCTGTTAAACAATATCCTTTCCCTCATATAGTATAGGGAAATGCGATAATGTTTCCCGGATTACATAGAGTTATCAAACATATTCCAGTATCTGCTTAATAGACTCTCGCTATCAATAGATTAATCTCGTCCTCATCAATGTATTGTCGAAAACAATAGATACATCTTGCAATCGTTACGTGTGAATGGAGGTAGGGGTGAGAAGCCTAGACACGAAGATATGGAGGAACCTTATTTGGGACAATTCCCAACAGGGGATGGTAAGAAGTCTTCAAGATTGAAACTCAAGCTTGGCCCTTTTCAATAATTGATAAAGACGAAACTTATCCACCTTATCAATTATGAATCAGATGACTTGACTAGACCAAGTCCTTTTATCTACAAACTGCGAGAAAACTTCTCCTATATGTTAAAAGAAGTGGCCGAAGTTCACATTAATACATTTTATTCATTTCATTGAGATATTGATAAAGCAATGTTTTCTTGCCAAGAATTAAATGTGACCCATTCGACTAACACATGATTGCCGCCTACCACGATTACGATCAGTTATCGAAGAATGTCAACGATAGTCTCTTATACATTAACCTAAAGGCTCCGATGTCAAGGGCAAAAAAGCTTTAATGGGTCGATGTCCTTCGATCAAAAACTTCGTCATAACCAGCTCCGATGTTGCAATTTGTGCAGTTGTCATGCTAACTTTTAATCTTTCTTAAACAAATTTTGGCCGATTCGAAGTTGGCCATGGAGTAGGTGCACCACTTCTTAATCTAAATCACTCTGTAAAGAAATCTAGTTAATCTAAAGTTCATATCAAAGCCATGGATGTTTTCATCAGCTGGGAGATTAAGCTAAACCTTCATGAACTTTTTTATAAAATGAAATTTGTCCCCATATTATATGGCCCTTGACTAAATCAGTAATCAATTCATGTGGTAATCCAAAAAGGAGGTTATCCGGTGCCCCAATTATTTGCCCCTATAAAATTAGTAATGCGGACAGTGACATCCCAGATCAGGACATACACGTATATAAATTTAAATCAAAGGGGTTTTGGTAAGATAATAAATGGATCAGTTAGACTCTTTGTGATGAACAGGAAAAGGATAAACGAGAAACGGCTCAAATATTTGTACAATAAACTTTGTGGATATTCAATACACGTATACGAGTGATTACTATCTTTTCCCTAGAAAAACTAAAGCAACAAATTCTTTTAGAATAAATTGTCCTTTTGTGTTTTAGTTATTAAAAGTTTGATTCGATCGTTTGATAAGATTAAAGCCATACCAAACAAGACGTAACTGTACTCGGGTCAGTAACCATCGTAACTTTTGTTGATTAGGCGATTAATTATTAGGCAATCACCTCCCTTCCTCATATAACAAAGGGAACACTCATGCCAAGAGGCAACAGGACATTTCCCACAGATTTCTTTATACTAACAACTTGAATGGAGTATTTGACATAAGCGATTTTATGTTTCTAGAACACATAGTTCAGTTTTCTCTCAAGACTATGGCTAGGTAAAGCCGGTTTTGGCAAAAAGCAAAAGGTTCCTCTCAAGTACCTCACCAACTGAAACCTCATCAGAGGGTTTGGTATACGAATCAAAAAGTTTCAACATAGAAAAGTTGTTAAAAGTTTATGAAAGATCTCGAAACTACATCGTAGCAAGTAGCAACAAAGATCACCATAGGATCAATGATCTACAAAACCATCACAGATTTGAATCCTGATCAACAATCAGGACCCAAAATCGATTTGGGGTAAGCTATAGGAAGGCGTAATCAACAAAGGTAACGTCTTAGCCGATCCACACGTAATGTTCACCCTACTCATAAACGTAAGATAAGCACACCCAAATACCGAATACAACAACTAAGAGAGGTTGAACTCCATTCTCCTTAGGAACGATAAGTGTTCAAGATGTTCAGATGCTTCAGCATCTAGTTAAGTGATTGAACTAGTCAACTAGGACGGTGTACACGTTTTGCTTAATCATTCACTTGAACTTTCAAAACAATACAAATACAAACCCTGTTGAGTGATGAACTATTTTATGGTGATGAATCCATCAATAAAAACTAATTTAAAAAGATTTTTCAGGTTTATGATAAAAAAAAAAAAACCTTCGCAATTTTCTTTTATCAAAACTTTCCAAAACCATAGGTTAAACTTTCATAAAAGGAAGACAGCCTATTCACCAATATCAAGCACACTAATTATCGTCCTTTCCTAATGACCGCCCTTTCATAACCAAACGACCTGCTAGCACTTGCCCCCTACTACGTTAATCTGACACTCGTCGCTCATTCGATGTGTCACTTGAGTTGGTTGCGAAAATTTAACCGAGTACCTCAACGCATAATGCAAAGTATACAGCAGGACGACATATCAAACCAATCACCACAACCTTACAGTTCGTATGATCGTATTATGGACGGTAGCATGGAACCGACATGGAGTTCACATCTATTCCCGAAATCAAAAACACGGGCAACGACCTTAAGTCAGATAATCGATAACATGAAAGATCGATCCTTTAATCATTTCGGTCCGAAACTAGGAAAATTAAGAACCAAGTTTGCTTGACTTATACGGCCACGAAAGGAACACATCGTATATTCACCAAACGTAATCCAATGGCAGTACTCTTGCAGTACAACATTCAGTACCGATTAATGTCTGGTACTCCGTCCGTCCATATTAATTGGGATATGTATTTATAACATACACATTTTTTATTTTTTTTATCATAAATATAAATCTTATTTTCATATCAAATTGCGTGCATCTAATTAATAGCCCCACAACATATAGATTAAAATATATAATTTACATAATCATTAATATTTTTCGATAAATTTATAAAAAAACTATATTTGATCATCATTACATACCATCAAATTTTGTATCGATACACCTATAAAATCAATTTTTTTAAGAAGTCCGAGAGAGGCAGAAAATATAGAAAAACAGGACCATGATCATCCAAACAAACTCACAACTATTCGTATAATTTTTTTTCCAAGTTACACAGGAGCACTGAAATAGTGAAATTCATAAAGTTTATCTTATATCGATGCCCCATAATTTTTTCCCCCATTTTATGACAGAGAACTATCAGAGTGGTATATCAGGAAACATAGCATCCGTGCACAAAAACAAACCACTGAAAATAACAACCAATAAGAAAAAAAATATGCTCGCGACAAATCACATCCTTCATGTCCATATTCTGTAACATGATATCCTCTGTAGCTGAAAACTGCCTTTTAATAATCTTACATTCAAGAAATTGAAAGTTTGAAACCATACAACAAATTATTCAAAAGATAAACTTACAATAAAGTGAAAATGAAAGAGGTGGGGGCCACCCACATAACACAGTACCGTGACAATAGTAATCATGAGGGGGTGGCCTCTTGCACGGGAAAAAACCGAAAGAGAGGGGCATGGCTCTGGCTCTGGCTCTCTCCCTTTCCCTTTTTCATTATGGTTATGTTTTAGATTTCTCAACAAGACTATACATCCTTTATCCGTGATGCTCATCATAGCCTACCTCTATTTGGAAAGCCATCCATGACCCTAACCCCCGTTCCTTATCGTAATTGATTCCAACGTTCATCTATCGTGTTCATCTGTTATTTTAATGATTGTCCATATTTCTTACGTGTTTTCTTTCACCTATATAGATATACCGTGCCACATGTCCAAACATCTACCATGCCTCTACCCTTGTCCTATATCGTCCAAAGAACGCTCGGCGACCCACAACTCCTTCATCGTTAGCACACTACTTGATAAGTGGTAATAAGAGACAAACCTGTCGCTGCAAAGGGCGATACGATACGTCGACATAAAACCAAACGTATGACGGTAACGAGGCATGAGATGCGTGCCATCAACTTGTAAAGGTATGACAAAGAACCATGATGCAACCACATTCTACCAATGTCCATAAATTTAAGTGCAACTACACTCATCTTCATCTATCAACCTTCACACCATATGCAAACAAAACGAGGCATCAAAGTCATCTACGGTCCCTAAATGGGGCAATCTTGTAGCGTAAGTCGCAGTCGTTTTTTGTCAAACCTAAGTGTAGACCAAAACTGACATGAGAGAACAGAGAGCAGATGAAAATATGCTTTGGAGGTTTAGATGAATAGAACAAAATAATAGGCTTCGATTTCAAAGATGCCAGTCGTGTCCCTATTTTCCAAAAGAAAGAAATTCAGGGCCATAACCCTATGAATGCTAATGGTCACGTAGTGAAATATTCCTTCCTAGCGTGAAGTTCAATAATCGAAATCAAAATGTTAGCTCAAGCCATAACGAGTTCATAACGCGCGAGAAAAAAAGAAAGATAAAATGCAGCCACATTAATAGAGACAGACGATGGTTACTCCTTTAGCGTCGAACAATAAGGGTGTAGGATACTAACCAGCAAAGTGGAATCGGAGTGATGGAGTTTTCTCGTCTATTTCGCCTTCTCACTTGCGTTTGGTCATGAATGCAAAGAAAACTGGTCCACTGTAGAACGGATGAAGATATGCCTGTTTGTTTTTGCAAATGAGTGTGCCAACCACTGAATAGTTTCTGCAAGATCAACAATAACAGGAACAACTAGATGCAGATACGAGTATGGCATAAACATTTTACACGCTTCAGCACACAGAAGTGAAGAGGCCAGAGGTAGGAATGAAATCAAAATGCAACACAGGCTATATAAACAAGTATACATCTCTAAGTACTTTAGCTAAGAGGCTACACAACAAAGTTCAAATCACACACATGTTCCTGTTACCAAATCAATCTAACCTTCTACTAACGTTTTGTGTCAAGGATCGAGAATTAAAGCATAGGCCACGCCAGCATCATTACTAAGGATCTCAAAAACACAATGCAAAAGGCTTAAAACACCATAAAATCAACTCAAATCTCTTCAAAATGCACAACGACGAATGAAAAGTTATAAAAACACCCATAAAGAACCTCAACTAACATAAAAAGACGAGTAAAATGGTTCAATATGGATCGAGAATTGGAGCATTACCAGATCACAAAATAGAATGCATGATAAACTGAAGTTGCAGCACATTCAAGTGCTTTAACGGATAGTTACTGGGTTTTATCGGATCACAGAACCATGCCATGAGAACATTTGCTCACCTTTGGTTTCTCCGTGGCAAGTTTCTTCGAAGACTGGCTCAAGTTGGAGATGCTACATAAATCAGCTGACTTCCCTTCATTTTTTCAGCCCTCAGCCTTGAAAAACTTCTCGATGCAGCCAATGCCTTCTATAGACATTGGTGACAGGTTCATCCAAGACAGCATGAGAACATCAGCCATCTCTTGGAGCTTCAGATATATCCGCTACTTCAGATTAAGTAGCGGTAACATTGCAGGGTACTCTTAGTAGAGACTCAAGTAGCTGAGAAGCAACAACGTAAAGCATTTTAGTAGCATGAATAATTGGAAGACTTTGCTGACATTCTAGGACTTACTCACACGGCAAATCAAGCCCTGAGAACATCCCTTGCTACCATGTGTCATCAGGCGGTCATATGTTTCTCCGTTCAGAGTACCGTTGCTTCTAAGTTTCAAATCCCACCAGTAACACTGCATCCATACAATCCAATACACTTTAACTTCAGAGTACACAAAGCACATAACAGCCAGTCCTCAGAAATTAGAAACCACAACTAATGCAGCACGAAAATCGTAACAACTGGCATGGAAACTCTAGAGACTCCTATTCTCAATAAAAACACATATCAAGAGTGTAAGTGATGAACTTGACCGTCGATAATAATCTCCTATCATGAATGCCTAAACTACAGGTTTCTGCGAAACAAGCTGTGATTGCATTGAAATTTCCTCCCTCAGCCTGCACTAAGTAGAGATTCTGACAAGTACTAGGAGGGCACCGATTGCAAAGTGACTCGCCCATCTGGAAAAACTCCACTCCTAACATAGAGCAAATGAGATCTATAACTCCACACTAAGAGAAGTTTTAACGTTTCAATCACATTGAACTGGAAATATAATTGCATCATTCTTTACTCGAGACAATCTCACATCTGGAAATTCTCATTTCTGGACAACCGAACAAATCTTATTCTAACACAATCACATTGATGGAAATTCTCAGATGACAGCTGGGGAAATCCCACTAGGGAGCATTCTCGTTTGAGTCATCTTGGAACATCCTCATTTGTGACATTCTCATTTCAGGGCATTCTCAATTAGAGATATTTTCCCTACAGGACATTCTCAGTTCACAGTTTTCTAGTTTTTTTTTTTTTTGGGGGGGGGGGGGGGGGGGG
>LIEC01010567.1:0-34071 GCA_001925005.1 Drosera capensis | reverse complement strand
GGGGGGGGGGGTTAACATCCTCATCCATGGACATTTTCACATTTCGCTATAGGCACATTCTCATCTCAAATCAGGACATTCTGAGCTGGGACATCCTCATCTAAATTCAGGAAATTCTGAGTTGAGAAAACCTCATCTCAGTCAGAGACATTCTCAAACATAAACTAAATTTAGGAAACGCTGATTTAGGGACATTCTCATCCAAGAAATTCTTATTCTCATCCAAGAAATTTAGGAAACGAAAGAATGAATTCTTTAACACAAAGCTTTTGTCTTCCACAATATGCACCGAATGTCAGTACTTCATGAGAACAGATCAACCAACCATTAATTAATTTCGAGAAAGCGATCAGGTAGAAATACGCGAGAAGCATCAAAACCCAAATCCGAAACACAGAAACAACACCAAACACTGATTCGACAAAACAGAGAACTCATCACCCAACCGTTTTCTCAACGCGGTGCAGCAGCCGCTTTCGCCACAACAGGTCCATCATTCAACACCGCCCCGCCCCATTCCCTAACACCTCGAGGTAATGCAAACCGAGTGAAACCGAAGATCAATGGAACTCGCATTCTCATCGTCCGAATCTTGTCATCGATTCCAGACTTTGCGGCGTCTGAACAACGAACGACGCCCCATCGCGTCGTCGTTTCTAGGGTTCTACTGTTCTCGGGTCTCGTCGGTGGCCATTGGTGAGTTTGGGGTTTGAGGAGAAGAACTCGCGTCAAAGTCAAACACACGCTGCGCATGTACTTGATATTGATTCATGAAACCTGCCCAAATTTTTTTTTAAAAAAAAAAATCACAAGATCCATCAATCAATCGATTCATTTTACCCCAAATTGGGTAGAATGGGGTTTTGTTTGAAGCTGACAAAAAAAAAAACATGGAGATGGGAGGAGTAGGAGGCCCTGTTGATGTTGATCTGCGTCTTTCCAAAGTAGAAGCTTTCCCATCAATAGTGCCGACGGTGTTGGTGCGGATTTTTCCAGTGGTCCGGAGCCTGGTACTTGCTGCTGAACCTGTTTCATGCCAATATACCACCATATCGCCGATCTCAGAGACCAACCACGTCTCCAAGGGCACGAAAGAAAAAAAAAAAAAAAAACAAAGACACAGTGTTTTTTCTTTTTATCCACATCCAAATGCACCAAATTGAGAAATTTGTGATTACTATTGTTTTGATAGCCATATCTTTTTGGGAAAAAATTCTCCGGTGATTGCCAAGTCTCCTTCTCCCATTTCAAACGTGTACTATGCAACCTGCTGACAGCCACACTCAATTACTCCCATCATAGGATCGATTTCGCCTGGAAAGCAATTCACCGCTGCTCCGCATATCACCCCCTCCAATATCGCCTGCAACGTTTTTTTCGGTCGATTATTAAGAGAGGTTTTAATGAACGCTCCTCCGTCTCACCATAAATGTACTTGCGGATCCCATTAAAATTATATTTCCATGAGTGAATAAATTTTTTTTATAATATAATCGTTCATAAGACGATTAAATCTGTTTTTATATAAAATTATCGTATAAAATTAATAATAATTGAAGTTATATTTTTCAATCCTACACTGATGAATTATTTTTATTGTATTATTGAGACGAATAAAAATAATTCTCAAAATATATACTGAAGCATATAATTATTGTGTAAAGCTTTACTTATATTGTGGCGATTACAAATCATTTTTGTAACGTTATTATAAACCACTAATAACAACTTAGGTTATGTCCGCATTTCAATTTGGGAGAAGAAGTAATATTATTTTATTTTAACTATATTTAGTTACAACACTATTACATAGTGAAATTCATATCATATATATTACTTCTATCGTATTAAATTAATTAAAATATTTTTTAATCAAATTTAAAATAAATTTAAATGTTTTTATTTTTGATAATTTTTTAATATAAATTTTTTTTTAAATCAATCTCATCTGTTACAGTATATCATCCACTACCTCCTCTCATGACTCTTATACTAAACTTTATTATCTTAAAAATATATTTTTTTTATCAAAATTTATATAAATTTTCATATTTATATCAAAATATTTTAATTAATTCAAAACGAAGGTCGTTCAACGAGAGTACAAAACTACCAAGTAACCGGATATCGAATATGTCCAGGAGTATAATTTGCCGATTTTTCTAAAGCAAGAAACTAATACCCTCAAGTCTTCTACGCTTTCCCCACACCAGCATATCCTCACAATCTCCGAGACCCTTCTTCTCCGACAACAATCCTCTCGCATCTCTAATTCAAAGGTAAACCTTCAAATCCAATCACCCAAAAATCTATCATCGACCCCCCAATGCAAGCATCCCCTTCATTTCCCCTATCTGGGTCTAATCAGATTATTGAAAAATGTCATTTTGATGTGATTATTTGGTTCAATTTGTTGTATTTTCAGGTACCCCAAAGGGGAAAGATGGGAGCTTTGGTGTCGAGGTTCTGGTTCATGTTGTTTCCTGCCAAGGAGTACAAGATCATTGTCGTTGGGTTGGATAATGCTGGGAAGACCACCACCCTTTATAAATTGCATCTGGGTGAGGTCGTGACTACTCATCCTACGGTTGGGAGTAACGTGGAGGAGCTTGTTTATAAGAATATCCGATTCGAGGTGCGTGTGATTGATTGATTGTTCATTTTTGGAGTCTTTTTGGATTGGTTTGTGTTTTGAGTCTGAATGGTTTGATATTGCTCGAGGAAGTAATGGTTCTGAATCCGGACCTGGAAGCAAGCTAGAAGTATTTAAGATTCTGTGGTATGAGAGAATCAGAATCATATGCTATGAATGATTTTTTGTTGAATTATGTTGTAAATCAGACCATATAATTGGGATTTTGACCATATAATTATATGTTAGCTTGTTGTAACTAGCTTTATGTTTGGCATTCCAGTCAGATTTTTGGTTTTGATTGGTCAGTTCTACAAGGATACATTTTCATTACTGATGTTATTGATCATGAGATTACCATGACTTTGAGAATGTTCATTGTAGAAAGATTAGTTCGCCTTGTGTTCAATGTTAGCACGTTTGAATGTGAGTTATGCCCTTAGAATAATCCGGAATAGTTGTTTACCCCCTTGAGACCCAGAATCCTATGAGATATGGTCGAACATGGGTGTTACTAGCTTCCATTGTACCATGATGCTCCTTAGTAATCTATAAACTGCTACTTTTAGTTTGGTTAGGATTGTTATGCCTAGACCTCCAAGTGACTAAGCCAATAAGTTAGGGAATTCTTTAATGTTCTGTATAGTCCTGCGTGCTTTTAGAAAGGGAAACCTTTTAGCAGGTGAGAATGTTCTTGGTTCGTGTGATATTTTCATTACTGATGTTATTGATCATGAGATTACCATGACTTTGAGCATGTTCATTGTAGAAAGATTAGTTTTCTTTGTGTTCAATGTTAGCACGTTTGAATGTGAGTTATGCCCTTAGAATAATCCGGATAGTTGTTTACCCCCTTGAGACCGAGAATCCTATGAGATATGGCCGAACATGGGTGTTACTAGCTTCCATTGTACCATGATGCTCCTTAGTAATCTATAAACTGCTACTTTTAGTTTGGTTGGGATTATTATGACTGGACCATGGTTTCGTGATTTCTCTAAGTGACTAAGCCAATACGTTAGGGAATTCTTTAATGTTCTGTATAGTTCTTGGTTCCAGTCTTCTTTTGTGATAAGTTCTTAACCTGTTATAAAGCAAACTAGCATTAGTAACATAGACAAGTGAATTAAACAAGTCTGTGGGGACCAAGCTGCTAGTTGGCTAAATCATTTTTTGTGATTTACATTGATAGGATGTGATTCAAATGTCCTGCCTTTTGTGTTGTTACATTATCCCTATGAGTTTTTTTTAATGATTTTTTGTTTCCATTATCTCTAATGCCTTTGTTACGTGATAAATTCAATGGAAGAGTCTACTCCGAGAAATTTTTTTAGGAATCTAGACTTGGAACCTCTATAACAATTCTAACGAAGAGTCTTAGCTGATGCTTGTCAGAAATTAGAACTTGGAGGCTCTAGATAAATTCTAATGACGAGTCTGAGCTGATATTTTTTTCAGAAATCAGAGCTTGGAGACTCACAATTTAAAGCTGTAATCGTACATGTGGAGTGATAAAGGAATGGCCACGAAATTTTAGTTGTGGCGGAGATTTGATGATATGAAGAGTCAAGGCAGGCTGGATTGCAAGATGGCAAGAGTGAAGTCACTTCTCCCTAGGCTTTGCAAAATTTGTGAAACTAACCTTGTGATGGATTGAGACGGAGAAGTTAGTAGAGACTTGTATTTGGTCGATGTCTGAAAAATGATGGAAAGAGTTTTGACCTTGGTGTAATAAGCTGTGCATCCTGTTTGGTTTGTTGAAATTTATTAGTAGTAGCATCTCCTTTTGAGTGCTTCCTAATAATGTGTCTTGTATGTGCGCTTAAACTGAACTGATGCTATCCAAAGAGCTGCTTTCGATTGTTTTTTTTTTTTTTTTTGTGACTGCGCATTACCATCATCTAGCCTTACTCGCACATTATCATCATCTAGTTTTAGAATCTTACCAGCAGGGTCAGACACTTGAGTCTTTTCTGCTGCATTATGCATGGTATGAAGTGTTGATAACAGATAACACATGTTTGAAATCCTCTCAATTGCCCTGTTTCGATGCTTCTTTTGTTCATTTGTCCTTATTTCTTGTTATGTTTGCGTTCTGGATGTGGTTAGTTCTCTTCATGCCATGGCCTCTTTGCTAATATTGGTGATGCTTTTTTATCAGGTATGGGATCTGGGAGGACAAGAGAGACTGAGGACCTCTTGGGCAACCTACTACCGTGGTACTCATGCAGTTATTGTGGTGATTGACAGCACGGACCGTGAAAGGATATCCATCATGAAAGAAGAACTCTTCAGGTTGCTTCCACACGAGGACCTACAACGTGCCGTCATCCTAGTCTATGCCAATAAACAGGATCTCAAGAATGCCATGTCAGCAGCTGAGATAACTGACGCTCTTTCGCTTCACAGCATTAAGGATCATGACTGGCACATCCAAGCCTGCAGTGCGCTTACTGGAGATGGGTTGTATGATGGGTTAGGTTGGGTGGCACAGCGGGTTACTGGCAAGGCTCCGAGTTGATACTAACTGTTATATGAAGTATTACTGGTGTATCATTTTCGTGGGTGTCTTGACTGATGGAACAGAACCTATGGCTTTGTTATCTAAACTCAGTTTTGCATTTTATTGCCGTCATCTTGTAGTATGGCATAGTTCTCAATGTGTCATGGCAAAGAGCGGTGCACTGAGATCAACGATGTCGTATAAAATAATTAACAGGATTTCATTAGTAATATGAGAGATTCATGCTCAACACGATTTTCATTACAAGATTGTTTGCGTAACAGGGAGAGTAAGGGGAGATGCATGAGATGGTTGGAAGAATACATTGGCTTATGTTCATCTATTGCATGAGATGGCTGGACAAAAAGCAAGATCTGATACTGTCATGGGGCTGTCATAGCATCGTGGTGTTCGGTCATTATAGGGCTCAAACTCAAGCACATCATCCAGGATTTTACTAGGTATCCATGTGAAAAATAATGACATTTTCATAATATCAAAATAAAGTTGATAACATTGAGTTCAACAGCGAATTACAATGTTTTGTGATGTGCTTGAACTGTAATATCATGTATACGTCCAGTCACTTCAATTTAAATCTGTGGAACTACTTCTATACAAACAAACATATTCATCCCAATCTATCATTAACTTGCTCTTTCAACAGCTGATGCATGCGACAGGAACTATCACGTTATGCTGCACCTGCAACTTCTAGAATCCTCTGGCCCTTCAAACCAGCGATCCCATGACGGATGCAAAGGGCCATTTGTCCTGCAATGTTAAGCCACAATGGATCAGACCAGTGTCACAAGGCCACGACGGTGAGGGGTGGTCTGCAGCGTAATTTATTGTTCATATAAGTATTATTGAAGGGAGAAAAAGCATACACTAAGAGTAGAGGATCTGGTCTTGTCTGCACATGAGCGAGCAGTCTGGCACCAGAAAAGCATTATAGAGTTGGAATAAGTCACACGACTAGTTAACGCACTATCAGAAAGAAATCAAGTCATGGTTCCGAACTACTTACTCTTTGCACACAGCTGATGCTGGCTCCATTTTTCCAAGTTGTTCCATTTCTGCCTGCATGATTATGAAGTCATAGTTCTATCACAGTACTCGTTCTGGTTCAAGAAATTACTCTAACAGATCATACTACTATCAAGAAAAGCAAACATCAAATAAGAATATGGTATGCTGACCGTCATTTTTCCGTTTATATCTACGTGTTAAATACACCTCTTTAAATAAAACCGAATTCACTTTTTATTGGGCGAAACCGAATTCAATTAACATATACGGGGGCTACAACTCTCACTGAAATCACAATATGCATAAGCCTTGACAGTCCTTCGATTGGAAAATTTGTTCTCTCACAAAGACATTCAACCAATAAAGTTTCCACATCTATTTCTACCTTCATCCAACTATCATATGAGCTTCAATCAACTTGACTTGACAGCTCATCCACAAAACCATATCCTTATACACGTCTCCGGTTGTACCATTAGGCATCTCTTAACCAAAGTCTTCTCATGTAATGTAATCAACGAATCACATTTTATTTTATTTTTTGGGTCAAAACGAATAACATTTTTATTACTTGACATGATTGCAATAAATGGCAAAGCAGATTGAGTAACCTTGACAACTCCGCTTTTAGAAATTGTAGCATCTCATAAGAGATCACTTATATTTCGAATGGAAAGCATGGAAAACAAAGATAATTACAACACATCTTTCAATTAACTAGAAGGGTCACTCAAGCCATCACCAAGACCTAGTACAAATGGCTTCTTTCTTACGGAGGGGTATTCGAGAGAAAAGCCTGTATGTGAGCTCACCTCGCTAGTTCATCCATTTCCGACAACAAAAACTTGACGAAGGGTGATTTGTGTGTGCAAGTGTTCATGTAAGAATCATATGTACTTGGATCTCAATCAATTAACTTACAGTGAACAGAATCAACATTCATTAGCCAACACCAAATTTCCAGCATCAGCATCACAACGTTCACATATCATTTAATCAGTATCATGCTCCCCATCCCAACTCCACCAGTAAGAAAACTCCTCATCTCCTTAAGTAATCAGCACTGAGTTCATCCCAAAACACATTCATGGCATAAAATGATCCCAGATCTAGATGAGATGCGACATTGGATTCCCCGACATTGCTCGATATAGCTGATGTGATCCAATAACATATTCTATTCTAAGCTCTTTCGTCACAAATTCAATAACTTCTCACATCCAACAAAAATCAATCACATCCACCAACAAGAACAATGAAGCCAACCTCAACATCATACTCACACAGTCATACTGCACCATCATATACGCCCAATTCAACAACAGAAACGAAGATTTCAAAAAAGGAGCAAAACCCTATCAAAAGAAAAGTGGAACTTTTGAAACAAGAAAAAAGAAAAAAGAGAAACCCAATTGATGTAGTGACGAGTTGACCTGCATCAGGCTAGCATCTTGCTCAAGTCGCTTCAGTTCAGCATAAATCCGATGCTTTCCTCGAGCATCAATCTGATTCATTTCTGCTCAATTCAAGCAACAATACACTCAAAACCCTATCAAAACTCAAACTTCGATCATGTCCCCAAAAGGGTTTTGTGGGTTTTTCATTGTTGACGGGAGTCACCGGACAAATTACTCAAAACAGCAGGTTCGTTTTTGCCAGTAGTGAAAAGGGAACCGAGAAAAGTTGCATCGCTAGATGGACTGGTCTAGCACATTGTTATATTTTTTTGTATTTTACAGTTAACGGAAGCGTCTGTAGCTCAGTGGATAGAGCGTCTGTTTCCTAAGCTGAAGGTCGTAGGTTCGATCCCTACCTGACGCGATTTCATTTTGTAATTTTGCATTTTTTTTTTGGCACAATCACATTCAGATTATAAACTACCATACAGCTGCAGATTGTATTGTAATTACAAAGCGCATTATACCCTCCGACTGGCTAATGCAACATCACACGAAAGAATGAAGAGAATGTGCAGAATAAGTTCATCCGGTAAAACTCCTGACCCTGAAAAGAAATCTGCGCACGACCGCAGAAACCAGAACCAGTATCTCCCAAGTGAACCACGCAAGTCCCTTAAATCAGCCACGAGTGTCAACCAAATTTGGTGCATGTTATCATCTGTGGAAACTAGAGTCCCTCACTGCTTGAATTGAGAGCAGAGTCTATTTCCAAAGCACTTTCCTCCTCCTGTGGGCAGTTGTAAGGTATCATGTTTCTTTCTGAATCCACTCAAGCCGTCTTGGTGCAGTGAGCATCTGTTCCATGCTGGGTGCAATGATTGTAGCCCTTTGTTCGAAGGAAATCTCGAATCTCCTTCGCACTAGTGTTGCTGGCTTGCAACAATCGCTCATCTTCCTCATAGATCAGATACGGGGCCTTGCCAGCCTTTCTTGATAGTATCTTTGAGGCGCCTTTGAGTACATGGTATTCCCATCCTTGGACATCTATCTTGATCAAAAGAACAGGTAGCGTATCTGGAATCACATCATCAAGAGGAATCGACCGTACTTGGAGTGCCACCTCTTCATTGGATTTAAATGCCAACTTGGCCCCGGCAGCAGAGACCGCGCTATTATCAAGCCGCCCGACCAACTAGAAACCAAAAAGGAAGATGGTAAGAATAGTGAGAACAGAATTGCGACACAGGTAATTAATCTGCTTTAATATTAAACAGCAGAGCCTATTGGGTATAACATTTCATAGATGATTAAATTTGTCGCAAACTGGTGTCATATGACAGCTGACTACATATGATAAGGTTTTATATAAGCCCAAGCTAACCACTGGTCATCCCGAGGGTGCTGCTAGATGATTGTAAAATAAGAATATCAAGTTAAGAGGGTGAGTTTATACCATGATATGACAGGGGTGATTCATCCTATCATCTCAAGTACACAAATCACATAAGTATCATAATATAATGCTCAGGTGGTCTAATAGAGGTGTAATTAAAACTATTGTATAGTTAATTCTCAACTCTAAATTACCAAACCACAAAATCAGAGAGCCTCTACACCTACAATTATCCATCCAAGAGCACACAAAGCAACCATAGCAGTTTGAACCCAAGGGCCTAACACCTTAACCCAAACTTGAATGAGCAGAATTCAGACACCACCACCACAGTACACACTAAGCACGTAAAATAGAAATCCCCCAACCTCATTTGCTTAATCTAAGATCCTTAAATATGGTTTGAAATGTCCATCACCAAGCCTGATTGCCCAAAAGCACTAAGCTTTATCAGGCCCAATTCTATACAACCCGTTTATACAAATTCTAGCAAATGAATCATGAACCACACCACCTATGATTCTTACAAATAAAACAAAGGGACTGCAATTCAAATACATATAAATGCTGGCCCCATATTCAAAACCCGACATAGAAATGCCGAGAACACGCAGCTCTCAAAACCAAACAGAGATCATCCCAACACACATTACAGCCCTTTCGATACTACATTACGGCCAATAACAACACCTACAAACAACACACCTTATGAAACGTGATATTCCCCCTCTTATCCGAGGCGACGGCCTCAAACACCATCACCCTCCCCGCAATCCGATTAAACCAAACCCCATCACAAATCCTCTGCAAGTTCTCAACTACCGGCTCGAAACACACCACCCTGAACCCCATCACGGCCGCCGCGAACGCCGCCATCCCCACATTCCCTCCCACATCAACCACCACCCCGTCCTCCCCTTTCCTCCCCTCCAACACCCTCTGCACCGTCTCCGAGATATCCGGCTTCCGAAACCTCTTCCCCTTGAGGGTCCGTACAATGTTCTTGTGGGGCTTGTCGGGGAGGGACCCGAAGTCGGAGAGAGAGATGAGGAAAGGGTAAGGGACCCCTTCGACGAGGTTTGCGATGATTGGGGAGGCTTGAGGGGAGGAGAAGCAGTCGAAGGGGGAGAGTGATGGGGCGAGGGAGAGAAATTGGGGATCAGGGTTAGGGTTAGGGTTTGGGGATTGGGATGAGGAGAGGTGGGAGAATAGGGCGATGAAGAAGATGATGAGGAATGCGAGGATGAAGAGGAGGAGGAGGATTGAGGGGATTGGGGGGAGTGAGAGGGGTTGTTGGGGTCTGTATCGTCTCCATGCGTTTGCCATGGAGAGATCTGGGTAGGAGGAAGATGAAGGAGTGGGAGTGGGAGTGTGATGAAGAACTAAAGAATAATGTTGTAAGAACACAGGTAGTTACAGTGATTAAGACAGTAATCACTGTCTTAATGTATCATATTTGTGCATAATTTATGTGTTTACGATGTTTTCAACGTTACAATCGCTGTCATAACGATTAAACCAGAATCTATGATGTTGTGTATATGTTTTTCAATCTAATGAGGTTATAATTTTAGGACAGATGATCCAAAACTATTATTGCATTAAGATGGATATGTAGAATTGATTATAAAGAAAACATCATTAACAATCACATACGTTATGATGCATATAATAGTAACGATGATAGTTTTTTTTTATAAAGGATATTAATGATGATAGTTAAAAACATAAAATGACAAATTCATTTAATTGAATAGTGGAATTTTCTTTGAACAAACGTGGGATAGTGACAAATCAAAATACTCTTAATTAAAAAACATACTTATGTAATGGTTGCTAAGACTCACTAAAAAAATGGGATTTTTTTTAGTGTTTTTAAATGAAATCTTTGTCAAATAAGACATCTTATTACTAATACTATCATTTATATTTGAGGCTGTATTATTCATCCGATTTTTGTTTTGATTTTTTTTGGGTTGCATATTTTAGGAAATAGGTTGTGGAGTTATTTGAGTATATGGATCTCAATTTATTTTTTTTCAATTAGATGAGGGGAATAAGGGTAGTAGTTATTCATTCGGTCGGCAACGTTTTTTTAGATACCTTATTTAAATTATAATATTTTTGAATTTAATAATTTTTTTATATAAAAATGTCAAAATATCTCTATTTTATATAACATCAATTCACACTATTATTTCTTTTTCTTATTTTCTCATTCCTTTATCTCATACACACCGAATGACAAAATTATCATTTTTTTATTAATTTAACACACACATAAATTATTATATCAGATCAAATCATTGTAATTTGAATGAAACGAAGAAAATATTACCGTCAATAAAATTATAATCCCTCTCATATTTTTCTAAAATTTAATTATTTTAAATGATATTCTATCTGTTTCATATTATTGATAATATTTTTATTTGAATCGTCTTAAAATATAATCAATATATTAATTTTTTCATATAAAAAATAACAAAATCATAAGTTTACGATCCGTTAGTGCAGCTCCACGATTAGATTACTCCATCTCCATGTCCCGTGTCTTAGGAGTAATTAGACCGACAGAGAAATGAAAAGAAAGAAACCTCATGGTAAAGAAATAACCAAATTTCAACGAAGTTTCGCCTCGACCCTTCATCAAAGGCCCAGTCATCAATATCATCTGCCACACCCATTTTATTTCCTCCCCCAATTTTCTCAATCTTGCACGGAACACCAAACCCTAAATCGATTCAACCTCGAGCTATCTTTCCTCTCGTTCTCCCCTAATCATCGATCGATTATTTTCTCCTTCATCGAAATCAGCTGCCAATTTCTCCTCTATTTCAGCTGCCGACGAGTCTTCCTCGATCGGCGTTGCTCGGAGTAGCGTATCATCCGGTATAAGTTTTGATACTTTTGATGATAGGAAAGCGTGGTTTTGTCGGTTTGGTGTTGTGGGTTTTTCTCAATTTGTTCGATTGGTGCCTTGTTTTCGGTTGGACGTGAGCTTTGAAACTTTAGGGTTTTGCTGCTTGGGAGTTTTGGTCGTGTGTTTCCTGTTGTTCATGGGTTGGTGTAGAGGTTCTATGAAGAGAGTGGTGTATACGTCGGTGGATTTTGAGGTAGAAGATCTGGTTTAAGGCGTGCGTTGGTTAAGTTTTTTAGAATGCCGTATTGCTTGATCTTCTGTGCTAATTGCTGTTTTGAGGCGACCAGCATTGTTAGAAGTTAGAACCTGGATGAGGGATTCTCTGTTGTGGTGTTTCCATAATGGTGGCTGGATCGTATAGTAAATTGCATGAATGCCATCGGCAAGATGGTGGAATTTCGTGTTGTGAGGCTTAGGTTCAATGACATTGGAATGGGTATAGTGAATGGCTATAGTTTTCGATGTTCAATTTTCCAGTAGTTCATTGTTAGCTTATGGCTTAGGTTCAATGACACTGGGAGGGACAAGCCTGGTTCATGGTGGAGAATACTTACACTTATGTCAAGAGTTTCTTGTTCATAGGTTCGGGTGCAAACACTATTTCAGTGCAGGGTCTAGCTTTGTAGTAGTAATAATTTCCTTCGTTGTTGGATTTAGTTTTCTTTTGATTCTGTTTGATTAGCAGTTGCAAAATACATTTGTCAATTTCGACCATTCCTCCAAGTTATCCAATGTAAGTTTGTCACTTTGTTGGATGTGCGTGATAGGTTCGATTTTCTATATTCTTTCCACTGTGTCTTGACTCTAATAGATGACTACTCTGAGTCTGGTTTAGTGGGAATTTGGACAGTTCTTGCAGGTATGTCTCTCATGCGTTCTCCTCATTGCAATTACGACCTTAGCACGGATTCTTGCATGAATGATGACGGTGGTGGTACAAAAAGTACCCTACTTGGATACCTCTATTGTCAACAGGAGGAAGGATCTGGTTGTAATTGTGTGGTTTAAGCTCCATTCATTTGTTTGATTTATTTTTGGCTTCTTTAAGATTCTTGGATTTCTAAGGTAGCTAGTGATCTATCAGTTCTGGTTATGATTGAATCTGATCTCATGGATGTGCTGAAGGGAAGAACATTTGTTAAGGTTTACTTCTATAAGAGTAGATCATTAAGAATAATTGTGCCACATAGTATAACTTGAGTGTTATTTTCTCTGAATGGGATTTTATTGTGTGGAAATTGTCCATGTCCATGTTCTGGGGGGCATTGAACAGCTTTCAAGTGGTCTTCAATCGCAGCACTTTTGGCACATATGTTCTTTCTTGAGTACAAATTGTGTGCATATTTATTTGCCCCTTTGCATGCATTAGATCTCTTTATATTTGATTTGCAATGTATGTCTGTGCCACTGAGTCTATGATTGCATTTTCTTTTAATGTAAGGACTGATCGTCTGTACGTTTTGGTCATTTGGAATATTGAAATTGCTGGGTTTACTCATGAAATTTATTGTCTGTTTATTTGCGTAAGGTGTCCAAATTCAGAAAGTAATTTCTAGCTTGTAGTTTAGAAACATGCCAAAGACAAGAAGAGATCGTTCTGTTTCCTATGAGAGCTCTAGGAAATCTCCAGTTCCTTCTGCCTCAAGCCACGATAGACACAAAACACTTAAAGTTTCAGAGAACAAGGAGGACCTGAAAGAATGGGAGGAGGCCAGGTGCCCGGTTTGTATGGAACATCCTCACAATGCTGTTCTTCTCATATGCTCTTCATACGAAAAAGGCTGTCGCCCTTATATGTGTGATACGAGCTATCGTCACTCTAACTGTCTTGATCAGTTCCAGAAGTCCTTTGCAGAGTCTTCCTCGGATGCAGCAGGACAGGAGATGATTCTTGGTTCTGCACAGTCATTCAGTCCGTTTGAGGTGGGACCAACAGATGCCATTGGCGGCTCCCAAGAAAGAAGAAACACAGATCACTCAGCCACTTCCATTTTCTCTGGTGTGCATAAGTTGCAGCACAAGCTTGTATGTCCACTTTGTCGTGGTGAAATCAGTGGTTGGATAGTTGAAGAGTCTGCCCGTCTGTTCATGAATGATAAGTCAAGAAGCTGTGCTCGTGAGACATGTGAATTTAATGGCAATTATGCAGATCTTAGAAAGCATGCTCGAGAGGATCATCCTCTTGTCAGACCTTCTCAGGCAGACCCCGAGAGGCAACGTAATTGGAGGAGGTTGGAGAGGCAAAGAGACATCGGAGACGTTCTAAGCACGATACGAACTTCATTCGGAGATGATGTTATTCATGGGGATGATGATGGAGTTTTACCCATGGAAGATAGTGGTTGGCTGACCGTTTTTTTCCTCATCCGTGTCTTCCGGCCCACAGCTAGTTCAAGGAGGAGTAGCTGGTCAGGTGCCTCTAGAACTAGGTCGTATGTAGGGGTTAGAAGGAGATCTTTAAGGCTTTGGGGAGAAAGTTATGACACAGATGCAAGTACTCATCCCAGAGATGATGACAATGAGCATTCGGATGGTGGATCTGTCACTTGGAGGCGGCGGCTGCGTAGACGGTCCACACCTGATGGCCAGAGTTGACTATGAGTAACCAGAATTTGCTCGACAGAATTTCTCGTGGAATGTGAGTTTTTTCTTGCCATGCTTTGATTATGTATGTAGATGGATAAATGGAAAATGTTTTTGCTGAAAATTTTGTTTTTTTTTTTGGTGGTCGAGGAAGCGCCAATAGAGGCCCCAAGGACGGGAAGGTCAACATTTTAGCAACTTTGATTGAACAAATGCATCAGGATCCTCAGTTCCTGGCTTTCGGTCGGAGCTCTCGCATAAATTGGTTGTCACCCAGCTCAGATTATGGAAGAGGAACGGTGTTCATTTCCTTGAACTAGAAGTTTGCTATTGGCAATGCCATTGCTATTGCTATTTGCTTGTGTGAACCAAGTCTTCGAAACGATTGTGTACTTATGAGGCTGTGATTTGTATGTGGTGTTTAGTGATTTCAAAAGGACATGTTCCTTGGAGCAGTGTGAGTCGTAATGTGGATTGGTGACGTTGTGCTGTTTCCAATGTTCTCCTTTGCAGGAAAGTGAGATTATCCAGCTTGTCGTAGCTTGATTATCTTCCTCAAGTTCTAGATGATACACTGTTATGTGGTATGATAACCTTGTTGGGTCGTAGGAGTACAGCGATTCTATGCTGGAGTTCCCCGTCAAACAATTATATCAATATCTCGGTTATGATCCGTGGTTGGGCTAAGAGATTGTATTTGGGCAATGATTTCTTAAACGATCGGCACCTTGGTACACGGGATCGTGAGTGCATCTATGCAGCGAGTGGTGAAGACAACAGAAAAACATAAATGAACTGTAACTAGGTATCAGTGCTTGACCTGACCATCTAGGATAACTGGAAAAAAATCATAATCGATTAATTTGATATAATAATATATATATATATATATGTTTTTTATGATAAAGTTTAATATATTTTTGATTTGTGTAAATGAAAAAAGAAAAAGAAAAAAAGTAATGATATGAGTTGATGTGATATAAAATTAATAATTTAAAATGTTAGTATTTTTATTGATTTTTTTTTTCAAATAAATAATATTATAATTTATTTGAGATATCTTAATTTTGATAAATATTAAAGTAATTCTTTAGGATGGGATATTATTTAATATCCTAAATAATATCGTATGGGATATTATTTAGGATCTACAGTGTCATATATAAGGGTGTTTTTGGTACTCCAAAAAAAGCAATCAAGATCTGGTTTAGTGTAACCAGAACTGTCGCCAAAACCGATAGCACATTGCTCCACTCTTTTCTTGTTTTCCACCGTAACATCATCACCATTGTAGCTGCAATGTGCTTTGCTTGCATTCCTCAATATTCGATGCTCTTTTCAGACTTCAGGAGTAAAGGAATCGAATACCAAAGACCATACTTCACTCTTTCCCTCCCTCAATCCCATTAGAATGAAAAGTCTCGCATTATTTCATTTTTATTAAGAGATGTTGTATTGAGCATAAATTTCATTATGCTTATCCGTATTATTTAACATTATTAACAATACATATAAGACATCATTTTATAAATTCGAATTATAATATGAGCGATTTAGTATTTTGACATAAATTATTTAATCATCTCTAGTTTAAGTATTAATTCAATGTGTTACGACATGAACCCAAGTTTTCATAATCATAAGTGTAAATATGATTGGATATCATACTTCCTTAAGGACAACAGGAAAATTCCCTTCCTTCATAAAGACCGTCACCGCCATTCCCTTCTCCACTCAGCACTCTTCCCACTCTCAACCACCACCTCTTCGCCTACCACCGCGATGGCCTGCAGCCTCGGGGCCGCCGCTCCCCGCACCGCACTCCCACCTTACCACCACTTCACCCCCAAACCACTTCTCCCACTACCGCACCGCCTTCATCTTGCCACATTCGTTGCAATCAGGTGCAAGATTAGGGCGTCGAGTGGCAGATCCGGCGGCGAATCCTACCTCGAAATGTGGAAACGAGCCACCGAGCGGAAGCAAAGAGAAACGGAGTTCGAGAGGATTGTCGAGAATAAAAAAGACGAAGGAGATGAGGAGGAGGAGGAAGAGGAGGAGGAGTTGGAGAGGAAGAGCAAGGAGTTCGAGAAGATTCTCGAGATGCCGAGGGACGTGAGGGATAGCGTGCAGCGAATGCAGGTGATCGACAGGGCTGCGGCTGCGATTGCGGCCGCGAGGGCTGTTGTGAAGGAGAATCGGGAGTGGATGATGAGGAATGCGGAGGTGAATGATGGTGATGCAGGTGAGGGACAAGATCTTGGAGTTTTTCAAAAAACTTCGGTGTTTAGGAGCATCTTTGTTTAGGGTTAGTTGATTAGCATACCAACGGATTATGATGATATGAGAAACGATGAGCATTGTATGATGTAGAATTACCGATTTTATTTATGTTATGGCTAGTAATTTACTAGTATGTTATAAGGATTGCGACATTTCTTTGTGAGCCTAAAAAGGGAAAAAATCTATGAGACTCGTTACGTCACCATTTCAAGTGGTATATATCTTTCACATTATGGTTGTTGGAGTAATGGCTTAGTGTCCGAAGATGGTTTTTCCGAGGAGCGTCGCATCCTTTTGTGTGTGTGTTTCTCAAAGGATCTGTTGCTATATTGTTGAGGAGTTTTATATCTTGAACCTGCTGTTTATGGTAATGATTTGATTTGGACTGATACATTTCATTGGCGAATGTGTAGCTGATTTGTTTGATATGTTTCTTTTGCCCCTCTTTCGACCCTGCTGTGGATCTTTGCCCCTGTTCTGATTGTTGGAGTAAGATTCACTTAGATAGATCATTTATGTGACCATACCCTGTGACATTTTCGAAAGCATACTTAGAAGTATGCATGGTTTGGTGCTTATGTTATTTCATCATTATCCTTTTGAGAAGCCTTTAGTCTTGCTTTTTCCTTTTCCTTTTCCTTTTCCTTTTGAATTTCATGACAAACAGTTTGCTCATCCCCAGGGTTGCGAACGAGGAATTCATATGGTCGTCATTCAAGGAGTTCCGGAAATGAAACACCTGGTCCAGACTTTTGGTCTTGGAGTCCGCCTGCTGAGGATGTTACAACTCTTGGTGGCTCCACTGGGTTCGAAAATATTCGTAAACCCTCTATCAATGCAAATGAAGTAGGGCCGGTCATGGAAAAAGATCGATATGCTGATGCTCTCACTATACCATTTCAGAGTAAACTTCAAGAGACCAACCCCCTTATTCATCTTCCCTCTTTTCAGTCAACGCTGGATTCAGGGGAACTAAAAGAAGAACTTGGGGTCAACTTTGCGGTACATGCAGCTGAAGCGCTGGATAATGTGGATCAAGAGCCGTCCTCTTATGGAATAAATCCAGATGGATCTAGGTGGTGGAAAGAGACAGGAATCGAACAAAGACCTGATGGTGTACTCTGTCGTTGGGCCTTGACTAGGGGGGTAACGGAAGATGGGGGTGTGGAATGGGAAGACAAGTATTGGGAGGCAGCAGATGATATTGGCTGCAAGGAGCTTGGTTCGGAGAAGTCTGGGCGTGATGCCAGAGGAAATGTTTGGCATGAGTACTGGAAAGAGTCAATGTGGCAGGTAATGGGATGCCATATAACACCACTTCACTTTGTGTGCGCTTGTTTGTTAATCTAGTATATTTATCCAACTTAATTTTATAGCTTTCATAAAGATTTAAAAGATCCTGTCTATCCAATCTTTTGATTGTCGTATCTTTTGCATATGCCACTTCCTCTAGCTGGTCTCAATGTTCTCTACACCATTAATTGAACCACGGATGCTGATTCTGAGGCATGAACCAAATGGAAATAATTGAGACCTCAAAAAAATTTGGGTTTCAAGATTCCGTGGGTAAAATAAGTCTACTTGTGTCTTAAATCAATCGATGTCTAGTATTGTTTTCTTGAGGATCTAGACAGATTCTCTTGTTCCAGAACATGCTCTTGTCCTATTCATCTATTAGTGGATGATAAAAGTTCTACTCTCTGGAATCTGGATTTGTGTAGGAGCGTGGACTATTGCATATGGAAAAAGTTGCTGATAAGTGGGGTAAGAATGAGAAGGGGGAGGAATGGCAAGAGAAATGGAGGGAAGGCTATGATGCTTCTGGTCGTGCAGATAAGTGGGCTCACAAGTGGTGCAGCATTGACCCAAGCACAGAGCTTGATGCTGGTCATGCTCATACTTGGCATGAAAGGTATGAACTCATCGTCATTTCTCTATGTAGACTATCTGTTCACTTCTTATATGTTGATCATCCCATACAATGTAGCTATCCTGAGTGAGGATAATTTTCCATTCTTGCAGATGGGGAGAGAATTATGATGGTCTAGGGGGAAGTGTAAAGCACACAGATAAATGGGCTGAACGCTGTGAGGGAGATTGCTGGACAAAATGGGGAGACAAATGGGATGAACGCTTCGATCTTAAAGGTCACGGTGTTAAGCAGGGGGAGACGTGGTGGGAAGGAAAACATGGTGAGCGATGGAACCGTACATGGGGTGAGAAACATAATGGCACGGGATGGCTGCACAAATATGGAAAGAGCAGCAGCGGGGAGCACTGGGACACTCATGTGCAGGAAGATACATGGTATGAGAAATACCCCCACTACGGATTTATGCACTGCTTCGAGAACTCGATCCAGCTCAGAGAAGTTCGGAGACCATCTGACACGTCATAACCCCGTAAGTTTGTGATTCTTTCTCACGACCTAGTGATTTCTGCTGAAGATAACCCTCTCACATGCACAGGACTGACTGAGTTGTAAGTAAACAACATGATTTTCCACGGCTTAGATCCTGTTACAGACATAACTATATGTTTTCTGTATTCAATGCCACATTGGTTGATTACTCTAAATAGATTGCTCCTTTTACTGCGAATCTTACTGCTACTTGGTTGTTGACGGCTCGTACACTTCTTTCCTTGCACTTGCTTTATAATCTGATGCTTTTGCTGGCCGCTAAATTTGAACGGGAAAATAGGCATGAAACGTAATATTTCCCTCAAGTTGGTTCCATGAATTTATGCATAAAGAGAAAGAAGCACTCTATCATGTAATAAGACGAAAACGATTTTCTGCTCTTAATGATGGTTGGTGAATATTAGTGGCTTAAGATGCCACTTTGATCCTACCAAATACAGAATCCTCCGATTTGCTCTTAATTCTCATACTCAACATATTTGAATAGAAAAATCTACAAAAATAAAATAACTTCTATATAACCAGTAAAATTAATGAGAACAACTATGTAAATTCAAGTAGACTCTGTCTTGAATAAAGGATACACTACTACAGACAAAGAAACTGTAAATGGGATGTCAAGCCTCCTTTAGTAGCCATACTCATCCTTGAAATCTGGCTTCGGGGTATCAACTGGTTTGTTGTCCACAGGAGGTGGAGTGTAGGTAGGTTTCTTGTACACTGGTGTAGACACATAAACTGGAGACTTTGAGACGGTTGATGGGGTATAAGCAAGGGACTTGTGCACAGGCAATGGGGGGTATACACGGGGGACTTGCACACCGGCGATCGAGTGTACACACAGGGGAATTGTGCACGGGCGATGGGGATTTTGGCCTGTGGGCATTGTAAGCTCACCTATCTCCAATATCAGTCACCGAATGTTTGATCGGTCACTTATATCCAATACCAAAGTAGTGGTTGGCCGCTATATGCACATGGAATATCTGCATTTGGCTGCAATATTCAGCACCTACTTTTACCATGGACCATGTTAGCCGATAAAGCTGAAGTTGTAATAGTCACAATAGTGGTGATAGGATTTTTGGGATATAAGTTTATGGCTGCCCCTTCTCGGCGACTAATTTGGAAACTAGTTTGCACTGACAGGTTCCTTCAGATTATAGCTGTCATGTTTCTGGGGAGGATGAGAAGACTTGCTCTTTCTTTCTGAAACTGAATACATAATAGGTCTCATATTGAACTCTTTCCAATCCTTTATTACAACATCCATAAGAACAATTACAGAATAATGACTGTCTTCTGTGAATTAGAAGATACATTAACACACAAAAAACAACCCACATTGGAAGCTGAATCCTCCTCTAGTAGCCATACTCAGCCTTGTGCTCTGGTTTCTTGTAATCAGAAGTTGGCTTGTATGCTGGTTTCTTGTATTCTGGTTTTGGACTATAAACTGGTGATTTGTACACTGGTGATAGGGTATACACAGGGGACTTGTATGTCGGAGACTTGTATACCGGTGATGGGGTGTGCACTGGCCATTTATGTTCTGCAGATGACTTATATTCCGGGGACTTGTACACTGGTGATGGGGTATAAATTGGGGATTTGTACTCTGGAGATTTGTGAACTGGGAATGGCTTATATTCAGGGGACTTGTGTGATGGTGAAGGGCTGTACACCGGGGACTTGTACACTGGTGAAGGGCTGTACTCCGGGGACTTGTACGCTGGCCATTTGTAGACTGGGGATGGCTTGTATTCTGGTGACGGGGTGTATGGGGACTTGTACACTGTCCATTTATGGACAGGGGATGACTTGTATACCGGTGAAGGAGTGTACACGGGAGGCTTGTACGCTGATGATGGGGAGGTGTACACTGGCGACTTGTATACCGAGGATGACTTATACTCCAGTGATGGAGTGTATGCAGGAGATTTATATTCTGGGGTTGGGTCGTAGATACGGCTCTCATCGTAGTATAGCTCCTTACCATCTTCATAGGAGTACTCGGCAAGGGAAGATATGAATCCTGTTAGCAGAATCAAGGATAGGAAAGCTAGAGAATGGTTGAGAGCCATTTTGGGCTGATGATGATGAATTTGTAAGCCCCAAGATTCTGTTAGGTCTTTGAAAACATTTTGGGCTGGAAAAGAGCCTCGTATTTATACAGAACATAGGTGTTCATGAGCTTTGAAGTTGAAATTTTTGGTTTTGGATCTGGTCAAATGGTCCGATTGGGATGTGGCTGCACGGAGGTGAAAATTAGTGGTATGGCACTAATTCATATCGTTCTATAATAGCAACACGTTGATTACAAGATCCTTAGGCACGATGACGATAAGTTGATAACTACTAAATCATGTCCTCGATGTCATATTCGAATGTTTTCTTTGAACTTCTTGTTTTCAGTTTCTCCACTGTTTTTTTTATTGCTTTCTATCATCATTAGATGTGTTCCTATCGGTATTTTTGTATGTCGTCTTATCATTTGTGCTCATCACCTCGCTGTTTTGATCTGTATCAGGCCCTTTTCTGCACGCATAGTGACTTAACAACCAAGCACTGATCAAACCATCATCTTGCTGAATTATTAGTTTACTCTTATAAAAATTTCAGTTTTCACAAAACTGTGAATAGGGTGCATCGAGGTAAATTTTAAATCAGTCACCGTGACTGTCAAAATCCTACTCAGTGTGAATAAAACCTCCTGAGTAATGAAAAAAACCACTACAAAAAAAGAAACGATAGAAGAAAGCCTACGTAGCATAGAGAAAACTTATTGACGATGTTTTTTACAGTATGGTCTCTCTACACTCAGTATTGTTGTGGTAGTCAAGCAAGCAAGTCTGATTTAAAATTATCCCCTTTTTCTCCGTGGTCAGTATGGAACAATTGAACGCATCCTTGCTAATGTATTTATAATAAAGTAAAGCTGTTCAGGATACTGAAAACAAAATGCCCCTATTGACAGAGAACACGTTGATGTCTACTGAGTATATGTCATCGCCTCATGACAATGCTGATCCAATGCGATTAATTGGCATGATAGTTAAGTATTCATAAGGCTTTTCTTCTCCTCTGTTGAAAATACTGACTGAGTCCTGGGAAAATCGTTCGACTGTAGAATTCTGATACTATCCACTCCACCTTTTCTCCAACCTGTATTCTGAGTACTATCTGCAACTGGTTCACCATGATCAACATCATTTTACTGTTCTTCTAAAAACTTTGTCAGCATTACTCTTTTTCAAAGATCATAGCAGATGAATGAGAATGGGTATGCTTCAAGTGTTCTAAGAAATATATTGTAAGTAGATTCTTGCATTTAGCCACGTTCAGTCTTCGCCCTTAGGTGATAATCAAATAAATGCATTCCTGATCTCATCTTTATATCTTCAACTGGTTTTGTGATTCTTGTTTCTCACTCTGTGACTCCTCTGTTAATGGTTGTTCTTTGGAAGCTTCACAGCAAGTTAGCCTACAACAAGATTGTTGTTTCACTCTCCAGTGCATCTACTCGGTTCAACAACCACTGCGACTTAGATGGTGTTCAGCAAAGTGTAAGCGTAGTCAGCTCGATAACATTTCATTTCTCTTTATTCTGTCAATAGAAATCAGTACTCTTCTCAAGCAGCCATCAATAAACTGAACAAAATATGATGCATGGACAAGAGACTAAGACATTGAAAAAACCATGTACTGGATCAGTTACATGTATTCTTCACGTACAGCATCGAAAGTAAGTTAAGCTTGTAATAATTTTTATTCCCATTTAATGTACCAACACAAGGAAAAATCGATTTATAAAAAAGCTCATCCTCCATCATATAGAAAATAGAACAGTGGAACATTGTAAATACAATCAATTATCATATGGAAAACAACATGAGGCCCTTCGAATCAATAGCCGTATTGAGTCCTGTAGTCTGGCTTAGGCGCCTCAGCAGATTTTTTCTTCAGCTCTGGAACAGGGATGTACTCCGGTTTAGCATAGACTGGAGATTTATGCACCGGGGTTGGAGGTGCCTTGTACACTGGTTTAGGACTGTAAGTTGTTGACTTGTATATCGGTTTTACCTCATAGACTGGCTTTTTATCGACAGGAATTGGACTATATATAGCCGACTTGTAGACAGGTGATTGCTTATAGACTGGCGACTTGTACAGGCGACGACTTATAGAATGTCGACTTGTAAACAGGTGATGGCTTGTAGATGGGAGATTTGTAAACGGGCAGTGGGGGGTAGACTGGAGACTTGTACACTGGCGATGGGGTGTTGGCCAGAGATTTGTGGGGCGGTGACGGAATGTAATAAGCAGCCTTCTTGTTTGTTGGTTTTGGGATGTAGATAGGAGACATGTAGACTGGTGGCGCAACGTACACAGGGGATTTGTAAAAGGGCTTAGGGATGTAAATAGGAGACTTGTATGGCGGAGGTGACTTTGGCACCGGAAACTTGTAAACCGGGGGAGGAGGAGACTTGTGAACCGGAGGAGGAGGAGGAGGCTTGTATGCTGGTTTTGGATAGTACGGCTTCGAGCTGTAGGCGTATGCATCGTAGGCCATCGTGGAAACAACCAGGGAAAGGAAAATGATGGAGAGGATGGACAAAATGTTGACAGCCATCTTTTACACAAACTCCTGTTAGCCCTTTGATTATTGCTGAATCAAAGAACTTGTGATGAATAAGAAGAGAGTTGTCTTGGGCTTTTATACATTGACGTTGCATTATTATTGAGTTCATTTGGGGTGAACAGACATGGATGCACGATGGCAACCAATTAGTTATGGGGTTGAGTGGCACTACTTGGATCATAGCGTCTAGATCTTGTTTACTGATCTTGTTACATGTACACTTCTTATCCGTAATGCAATTATCTTTAAAAATAAGAACTACTTTAATTCTTTCTTCTGTTAGTTGATTGTTGATTTGTTGCACTGTTCTCATCTGGCTTGATTGGTTGATGGACGTATGCGAGAGTGTGACATCCAAGATTCAGCACATGGTTACTGGTGATCCGTTTAATAGAAAAAGTGTTAGGAACAATAATTTTGTACAATTGGGTCGAAACTCTGGCTCACCATGATTTTGAAGAATCAATACATAATTTATCCATGATTATCCATATACAATTGATGAAAAAGAGAGTAACAAGCAATTCTTTCTGCTATCACCTTTGTTAGGGTTTAGAGATCCGACAGTTTGAGCCCATGTTACGACTTGCATTAATACCATATCAAAAGATCTCACTTATATTAAATATGCGAATTGATGATACAAGATTCCTTGATATTATATCTTGTGGTTGTCTGTTGCCGCAACATCGGAAACACTGGCCAGCCCCATCCCATGAAAATCCTAAGAAGTAACAAGTCGAATTCAAGTGGGCCACCATCAGATCGTGAGTTCTGAATGGCCCACTGCAGTAGATTGACTTCACAGCCAAGAAACCGCCATCGTCATTGCCGACGCCAATGCTAACCTTAATCCTGCGAACATCAAGACCTGCAAGTCACGTCAATGTTCCATTCAAGGAGGAATTTATAATGAGAAAATTTTTGTTCTTTTCAAGTCAATGTTGTGATGTTGTCAAATGAATATAAACAAATCGAATTTGTATGGTAAAAGGAGCTGGAACAACATGTTCTTGGATATTGACTTGAAGTTATTGTCCTTGCGCGTCACACTTTCCACATCTAGAAAAAGACGTGATATGAAGATTTGCTTTCTTGATTTGCTCTATCATAGTACGTGTGGTTTGCTTTCCCACTGAGATGGGAGGAGTCTCCCAACACAATTAGTGCATTCCCTCCTGTTATGAAAAGCATGTCTTTCGTTTTATGTAGTGAACTAAAGCTCTTGTTCGAAAAGACGTATAGTTCGACAGTCCTCACCTAAGCCATGATTTCACAATTTATGAAGGGGCATAGATTTACCTTAATTACACTAAGGAGTGATTCTTTGGTGAAATCATCCCATCAGGATGTGATGATGATTGCAACATCTATCAATAATATCATGTCACGTAAAAAAAATCAATATTAATTATTGTGAAGATAATCTTGTGTGCCATAACATCATAAGTAGTTGCCATGGCTATGATTGTGAGTTTTTGGCTATCTCATTTAAGAATGTTTTTACGATATACATCTATTTCAATCTTAATTAATGTCAAATTATGATTTTTGCAGAACAAATTTCACATCATTTTGTGCTTCAAATTATTGTTGAGTTGATTCCTCAACTCAAACTGAGTTCAATATTTACGGTCTATACAAGTTTTCAAATAAGAAAATCTTATAAATGATTGAAAAAAATGTTTTTTATTCGTAATGGGACAGTGGATTATGAGATTGTTGATTGTTCCATGGGTTACGGAAAAATGATCATATCAGCTCTACTCCGTTTGCTCCGTCCCTAAAGCTAAGCAATGCAACAGATACATGCATTCTTTTATGTGTGTCGATGGGAGTTGGCGCGACATGAAAATGTCAATGAAACATGTACCAACATTGATTTATGTTGATAGCATTACACTACCGGAATTGCTAGGGATGCAACAGTTACATGAATACTGAGACTTCATGTTCAGCCCTGTCGTGCCGGCCTAGCATGATCTACACTTAGACTTTGACACTTAATCAGGAAGCATCGCTGTCCAATGTGGACATTGAATTATTCCCTTGCTAGAAACATTGAATTCATTCACTTAAAACTTTTGAACTTATTATGTAATTACTTGGATAGGTAGAATATTAGGGGGAAAAAAAAAAGAATAGTTGAATTGGTCATGAAGGTCCCTTGGGGTGCAAGATGAGCCGGCCCGGGTTATTTTACAGGTACATAGAACACTTTTTCTGCCTAGGTAATCTATTACCTCATACTCTTTATAGTTGATCTAATGATTCTATAATGAGGACCGGCCTTATTTTTAAGGTAGTTCTCTTAATTAATTGGGGGAAAAAATACGACATTCTTCTTTTTATCCTCGGACAGTTTTATTAATAAGGACAACAGTGTAATTAAAAAAACATCCTTGAAAATAAAAATCAAATGTAATGAAAGGACTTCTTCACATATAAATCTTACATCTATTTCGATACTCTTGAGTTTCAAAAAATGCATGAGTATGACTAGACATATATGAAGAATCAAATTTCATATGAGCACAGTTATGTATGTATTAACATATGAGAGAATCGCACGTGAGATACAAGGGACCCTAATCTAATTAGTCCTAGCCTTTTTTGACTCCTAAACAAAGTTTTCTTTTTTCCAACAGTTGACCCCAAAGTATATAAATTCACAATACCAACCTGAGCTTGAGACATACTCAAACCATTTGATCTCTTCAAAATTACCAAAATTACCTGTTCATCTCTCTCAAAAAGCTTGTTAATTTTCTTCTCAGTTTCACACACAAACCCAACAAAAATCAGAGGAAACTCAATGGAAGTTGTAATTGTAATTGAAGAACACATTGCTAAGCTTCAAGCAGCCTCTGGCTTATTTGACAAGATTGGTGATGGTAAGTATAAATACTCAGCTTTCCTTATACTGTTGATGTATTAAAATTTGTTTCTATCCTCTGTATCAATCTCAATTCATCTAAATGTTATCGCGCTATTCGTTCACTATAGGTAAGGACCAACCTTGCTCCATCATATTCGTCATTGTTTGCCAATGGATGTACATTTTCTGCAAAGAAAGTGGTTAAATGAGTAATATTGGTATTGATTCTTTCGGGTTTGATTGTTATGTACACTCAGGTTCCATTACAGTGGAGGAGCTAGCAACTGTGATCGGGTCATTCGATGATCAGAACCGTAAAGCAGAGGAACTGATAGAAATGATTTCCAAAGCTGTTTTTGATGATGAAGGGAATGGCAGCGTCGAGTTTGCCGAGCTGTTTACACTTATGGCAAGGAAAATGCAGGTATTGGAATTTATCTGATGAAACTCCTACAGTTTCTTTCTCATTTTTATGTATTCCCATACTTGAAAATCGTTTTTTTTTTCTCATATACGAGTGTGTGAGCCGGGGCTGCAACAACAGTATCAAGATACCGTCAACACATAACAGCGTGTTCTTAGAATTATACATAACAGCGTGTTATTAGAAATACAAAACGCGTCGACCATCTTGGCTGTTTCATCATCATCAGCATCACATATCTGGATGAATGTCGTGTGGTCCAACGTTACGTCAATTACTCAAGCATCTACATTCTAGATATGTGTGTTAGTCCTTGGTTTGATTTTCCCTGTTTCTAATTTTTGGTGCTTTAATGAATCAGGACACTGACGCAGAAGAGGAGCTCAAAGAAGCATTCCAAGTCTTTGACAATGACCAAAACGGCTACATCTCATCCAACGAGGTCAGTGATGAAGTGTTTTGACTAGACCGACAAATTCTCAACTTACCATAGTTTCAAATATGCCAACTTATACTTACAGTAATATGTTGTGTATGTTTATGTTGCAGCTTCGACAGGTTATGATAAATCTAGGCGAGAAACTAACAGCTGAAGAGGCAGAGCAGATGATCAAGGAAGCTGACTCGGACGGAGATGGGCTTGTTAACTACGATGACTTTGTAAAGATAATGACAACCGCCGCGTAAACTGAAGATATGGGCGGATATAATCATGCACAAATTGGATGCCTTTAGTTGAGAATTAACTTATGTAGGAATCTAGTCCGAGTTCAATCTTGATTTTTTTAGTGAGCTGGATTAGTCGAATGTACGTTGTAGCTGTGCATAGTCATGAACAATATATGTAATGAAGCCATATTGTTTATTTGAACGTTTCTTTGGCAACAAAGCTCATGGAAAGGCGGCAACTCCTTCGCCTGCGAGTCCATTTTATCTCCCCTCCAAACGATCGCTTTACGGTCCTATTTAGTTGATTGATAGCAGCTTTGCTCAATGGAGTTCAGCTAAATTCATCGGGGTGCATCCTCTGTTCTTTGAGGTGGCCCTTTATCAGTAATTAGATCATAATGCTGTTAGTAATCTGGTGCTTGTGCTTTTTTTTTTTTTTTTTCCAATGATAATTGAAAATACATATCAGCTGCAATACCTCTGCTTCAAGAGGAACCTCAATCTGTTGTTCGTCGATCCTCCCGTGTTGGTTCTTCAGGGTTTGTGTATTGATCCCTCTTTTGATGTATGTCCGCTAATGTGTTCTCAATTCATCAAGAAACTTAGCTCCTTATAGAAGTAATGTCACTGACAATAACTTGACATTATTTCTTGACATCTTCGTGCAATTTAGAGTATAGAGAGGAAAATCATGTTACTCTGTACACCAATGACAATATTCACTGGCTATTTCTGAAAATCAGAACATGTCTGTCCCAGCATCTCAACTGAGAAATCGTTTGTTTTATGTTTGAGTTGAGAATTCACAAGCAAACCACAGGTTTTCCAACATGAAGTTTTTCGTAAGCGCAGCTGCTTTCACAAACAGCATCGATGCATCTCATACCTCTATTCCAAATCAACAAACACCCAACACAATCCTTTTATTATCATATGCACAAAGTTTACACAAACCCAAACATTAAAAAAAACCAGTGATCAGCTCCACAGTCGAATCCTGTGATCCAGCCAGACAAGGTTCATACTGCCCTAGGTTGTCTATGAACATGAGGTGCAGTATGACAAATTTATTTCCGTCGGAGCTCCTGCAATCTATTTTACATTGAGCACACACTGGTTTCCATCAAGCAGGAATATCAGTAACTAGAATTCTGATCAACACACATCGCAGATTAGATTCGACGCCCTTTAAGCCGCACCCAGCTGTTTCTGCAAAGCAGCAAGGCCCATCAGACGGCCACAGCTTCTGGGATCTTGGCTTTCTCCAACTGAGCCAGGGACTCGTAGTAGTCCACTAAAACCTTCCATCCACCAGGGCACATGAATCCATCACGCAGATTCTCCCTGTTCTTTGCCAGTGTTCTCATCTGCGAGACAAAGTTAGATTCAAATTACAATTAGCGCTATTTGATTACAAAGTTCGTTCAAATTCTTTCGTGATAGACAAAATTGAAGGTGGCAATACCTTTGTTCCAGATATGAACAGGAATCCTGAGGCCTCGAGGGATGAAAGAATGCCATCTTAGTTCGAGTCTTGTCATAAGCCGCAACCTAAAGTTGATCCAGCAAATAAGATCATATGTCCAAGGCCAAGAAAGGAAGATCTAAAATAGTCTGCTAGACTGCTCCAATTGCCAATAATATTATACCTTGAATGGAAGAATGTTGAGCCGCTCCAAACCAGGAGCCATACTGAGCACCTTCTTCCCATGATCAGTCATAGAGATCTCGTTTCTCAACAGGATGGTACATTCCAGCTGGATCACGACCCACAACGTAGAAGTTGGCTCTAGCATTTATACTAGCCTTTGCATGCCACTGCACCTTAGTCGGCCCAGCATAGTGCATCGGAGAAGGAAATATAGAGACAACAGTGGTTTCAGGATCCAGTATGCCATCTTCCAGAACCTGGTTAAAGGATAATAGCTAGCATCATAATTCACCTCCTTTAAAGAGAAATTTATCTATCAAGTTGAAAAAGAAAAACACAAAGGTTAAGCAAGGCATGAAAATAGAGGTAAATTTATACAGCAAGTTGAAAAAGAATAACACAAAGGTTAAACAAGACATGAAAAAATAAATTGGTGTATGAATGATAGACAAAGGAAGTTTGAAATTTGGGGGCCAAAATTTGTATTCATGATAGATATTGGATACACAAGACAAAAGGTCAAGGTTATTCCACATATCAGATACTCTGCCAATAACGTAGTGATCAAATATTATGAGGCATCAGGGTAAAAAAATCTCTCGCTCAACAAGCCAAGACTGCGAACAAAAATCCCTTTCCTAGATCCTGCTAAAGGTATGTATAATTCAAGAGAGATCCACTGCAGAGAAGAACACACCTTTTCATGTTGCTTCATGCGCCAACTCAGAGGAACATCATCAGCTTTAGTATAGCCACCCCCAATGGATGAAGCAAGAGGATGGGATTCTTGTAACCCATCTTAAGAAGACGATGATGAGTATCAGTCATCAGCAAAGCATGACCATTATGGACGGGGTTCCTAAGCTGAAAAGCAAGCACTGCATCTGCATTGCACCTCTCAAACTCACTGCAGAGCTCCGCAGGAGATAGGCGGAATCTGTCATCATGGTACTTGATGGGTTCCAGCAACTCCAAATCACCTCCAACGAGCCAGTTTCCAGCATTGGCAATAGCTTCTTCAACATAAGGTAGGCTTGGAGCAGTGGTACCCCAAGTTCTAGCTATTCGTTCTTCTTTATTGTGCTTGTAAATCTCAATACTGAGCAACAAATATGAAATAAATAACACCACCATGAAATTTCATTTTTGGAAAAACGAGGCCAAGGTATTAAGCGTCAAAAGCATAAAGCCATGTGGAAGAGATGAAAGAAGCACCATTCCATGTGGAAGCTCCCTCAAGCTTATACTCTTAGAAACATATACGCGTCATGCAGTTGCTACAGTACCTGTTGAGACCAACTATGCGCGATGATGTTTGCCGCAGACTTCACTCGAGGCATATCGCCAAGGAATATGACTATTTGACCAAGCCGTTACCGTAAACAAGACTCGAGGGACAAAAAAAGAATAACTTATCATTTCATGAACTCCACAGGAACCAATGCTGTATTATTTCAATATAGCTACTATGAATCAAAATGAAGACTAGTCACTTCAACAAGGTAACGCTACACGACCACGACCTTGATTAAGTCATGATGCAAAGCGATTAATATGCTAAGAATTCAAAGGGAGAAACTAAAACAGTCGCCAAACCCGAAACCCCAAAACTTGTTCAAGTACATGTTCATATACGTCATTGGCATCAAATCATTGAATCAAAAAGGAACTTTCAACACCAAACCCAACAAAATCATCATTCAAAAGTTCACGATTCATGTTCCTCAGTTCAGATTATGCTAACATCACCAAATAAGGTACTAACTTTCAACTAATTGATCACCATTTTCACCAAACAAACCCCAATTCAAAGCCAATGCAGTCGAATCAAAGACGAAGCAAGCATCAACAAATCAATGCACTTACTCACTGAGAATCGCCACAGGTTTATCCCCATCGAACAACGCAACCCTTCTCTCGTCCCCGGTCCTCGCCTTGACATCATCATCAATGGCCAACACGATCGGCACCGACATGTTGACGATTGATCCGTCCCCTAATCGGAGCGAATTGAAATGAAGCGTTTTGAGGAACTCGTTCTCTCTCATGAACCCACGACAAGGGCTCGCCCACCCTTCGCTGATCACATGAACCTACTCGACATCGATCCTCGACAGCTTGATCCGCGGCATCCGGGCCGCCGTCGCCTCCCTCTTTTTCTCCCTCCTACGCCCCTCATCGGACACCAACAGCTCCACCAGTTTTCCCCCATCGGGTTCGATTAGGGCACACGAAATCTTGGAACTTTGGGAATTCGGGTCGGGTTGGGGAATTTGAGAAGCGAATTGAAATGGGTACGGGTCGGATTTGGGAAAGGGAGAGAGGGCGTGCTGGATTTGGTGAAGAGGGTGGAGAGGGACGCCATTGTTGAGGGTTATGAGAGGTGTGGTGAGGTGAAGGGTAAGATTTGAAAATTCATTTATGGGTTTTGGAATTTGAAGAGGATCATCATCGGGGATGATATGAGGACGGTGGGATGTGATTTTTGGAGGCTTTTTAAAGTGGGAAGAGATGGGATAATCTGGATGGTTTTGAGGACAGATGGGTAGACTATTGAGCAGAAAAGGGTGTTCAAATTTTCAAATGAATGCACTTTCTATCCATGTTCCCGTTTTGTCGCATAATAGAGAATAGTGATGGTTTTGATACCTGAGCTGAAGTATCTGAACAGAGCACAGATTCATGGCTTGATTCATGATTCCTAGTGCTTGGACCCAAATAGTACTAGCTCATGTCTGCTTCTTGGACCCTTCACTTGAAAGTTGACAGTATGGTTGATTCAATGATGATAACATTGTGTTTTCCACTTCACTGTCTACGTCGGTGTTAGCACCCTGCACACAAGTAAATCAGAAAAGGAATCAAGCCATCAGCGAATTATTGCTGTGATCCTGTCAAGCTGTTCAAAGTTTGAGCACACATCTATGCCTGGTGATCCCGTCAATGAAGCAAGTGTGATTGTATATACCTGATTACCAATAGTCACCACGAACCATACTGAAAATGGTGATATCTGGTTCCATCCCGAACAGCTATCTTTCTGTGTTCGATCTTGGATATGAACTTGATAAAGTTGTGGCAATCACCGCAAGTTCGAAGGTTCTTCATGATGTGAATGCATGCTCTCTCGGGTGTGCTTAGGACTCCAAATGCAAGAGAAAGCTTCTCGCTGTGATAAAGAAGTTCATCTTCCTTTTGCTCTTCCTCCACATCATGAAGAACAAAATTTGTGTACGGGACATATCCCATCATCTTAAGACGCTCTTGATACTCCTTCAATAGGGCATAGATGTCTTCAAATGCGATCATGTGTCCTATCAGCAATACTAAAAGAATGTATCCTGTTTTTGATCTGAATCCAACTAATTCCTGGTTCTTTGGACACCTTGTGTACCCTTCATCGAATTCCGCAAGTCACCTAATTCATCCCACCTTCTCTCAGAGGCATATACGTTGGATAGCAGCACATAAATTCCAGGCTTCTGTGTCCTCATCTGAAATTCTTTTCCCAGTCCATTATGTGCACAACCTTCTAAGGCTGCATTCCAGCTGATTATATCTCTCTGAGACATATAATGATAGATATATCGGCCGACTTCAGATCCTCATTTAGAGCACATACTAATAAGAGCATTGCAGACAAACAAGCGCTCATCAAATTCAAGCTTGAGTATAAGCCCATGTATCTGTTCCCCAAGTTTGAGAGAACCAAATCCTGCACTAGCGCTCACTACAGTAGAGATTGTAGACTCGGTAGGTATCAACCCTTCTGTCATCATATCAAGGAACATTCTCAGGGCAATATCTACCTGACCAGAATGCGTGAAACCAGACATCATGGCGGTCCGTGACACAACATTGCACCTAGGCATCTTGTCGAAAGTATCAGAGGCATCATCCAGCATCTCATGCTCCACAAGGCCAGTAATCAATGAGTTATAAGACACAGTATCTTTCACAGCCATGGTACTGAAAACTTGCAAAGCATCCTCCATGAGCTTCCCTTTGGAATACATGGAAATTAATCCACTTCCAACAAAACAATTATTCCAGGATGCTATTTCAGCAGTGAGCGCATGTATCTGTTTTCCTATTTCAATTGTTTCAACATTACCGCACGCAGAAAGAGAACTGGTAAAACAAGAATGGTTTGGGAGATCACCAGACCTGTGGAGATGAGTAAAAAACTGCAAAGCTTCTTCGCCTTGACCATTTTGTACAAACCCAGCAATCATGGCTGCCCAAGAGGTTGAATTCCTAGCAGGCATACGCATGAATAAATCATTTGCTTCGTTGATCATCCCTTCTGATGCATATCCAGAAATCATAGCATTCCAAGTAACAGTATTGGGATTAGGAACCAGATTGAATATAAGCTCCGCCTTCAGTATTCACCCTTTTTGAGCATACACAGTGTCACGGATGGGCTAAAATGGTGAGGCTTACACTTGAAGAATGGTGATGCGGACTAGCCCAACTTGGAGTCAAGCCCAAAACGAAGCCCAATCCAAGATGGAACAAGGCCAAGCCCAAAGTTTATCCAAGGAAGGTAACAACCTAGGGAGGTGAACTTCTAGAAGCCGCAAAGGCTTTATCTTGGGTAGGTTAGTACCCAAAAGTCTACATGTAATTATAG